>JBBPMC010000888.1:0-15430 GCA_038090115.1 Strobilomyces echinocephalus
GGGTCGAATGGCTGGTGGTAAGTGGTTACAAATAGCATCGGAAGTGATCTTGAAAGCGCTGTAGGATCGCGTCAAGACGCCAAGATTGGTATCGACGCTCGGATAGTTTCATACGAAAAGGTGACACAACTTTCCGGATCGGTTAGCCCGTGGGTGCAGCTCAGCGCGGCGAACATGACGGTCCCCAACGCCAAATACCATGACTGCCGTGCGGTATCAACGATTCCCGCCCTGATTGGTACTTCGAGAATATGATGATCATACGTTGGAACAACCGTTCGCGTATGGGATACATTCCTTAGGAAATATCCAGCGCGGCGAACTCCAAGCTCCTCGGTATCTGGCCTATCATTTGACCAGTTATGTGAACTTCGACCCCGCTATCCAGGGACTAAAGGGCCAACAGGCTCCCAGCGCGGATGCGCAGTTTGTGCGCTCTGACCTCGTCAATCTGCTCAAGTACAACTCTTGTCAGGACCTCACAAAGGCGATCATCAACTTCAATGTCAGCTCCGGCACGCTGGCCGCGCAGAAGACGTGTCCTCGACACCGTTCCTCATCGCATGAGACAACCGGAGTGCCCCGGAACCGCTGAGTTTCTCTCCCTTGGAGAAGGCACTCGGCAACAAATATGGGCAAGGTGCACTCTGGCCACGTCGTACCTTACCTGACTATCATTAAAGTTAGCAAGGCAACTGAGAGAAGCAAAATTCGCAAATGTGCACTTCCTGAACAAGGTGCGTCCATGCTTGGGAACGAATGTCATGCAGTAACTCATGGGCGAGCAGGTTCATTTCAATTCGCCGATCAACTCACTCGAGCTGGAGATGTACCACCAGATTAAGAACATCATCGGCGTTAACCCGACGTTCTACCTTCACTATCGGCGCTGATACCACGGTGGATCCACGGTTGATCTCTGCGTACGTGGCCCGCTGCATTCACTTCAATCACTGCTGATATTTTTTGACAGCATGGTTCATGACAAGAAGGTGCCTGGTCAGATGATGTTCACCAACGCCACGCAGGCTATCGTTCCGACGATGCAAGTCTGTGAGTACTTCATCTCCCACCACATGGCAAAGGCCTCCGAGTCTCTTTTCAGCTTCCCACTTTCGCGACGGCGTCGTTGGATCAACTGAACAGTCCATCCGATGTTCCTGGATCGGTTTCCGTTGTTTCTTCAGCCATTTGCAAAACTACGGTCTTCGTTGCTATACCGTATACGTATAAATACATAACTGTCTACATAACTGGAGTCTTTCTGTGGCGGTGTGAAGGCTGTACATAACACATGTCCCACGACCTGTTTTGACGTGTCGCTACAGAACCACCCGGGCGATGGTTCGACAAAGAGGTAATCAGCCTGCTGGTCGGCAGGGATGACCCGGTAAGTTTTTTTATATAGACGAGCAGTACCATTGACGTGGCTCCTTCGTCTCCTGTCTCCTTCGTCTTTCCTCGGTTTACTGCTTCGATGGGGCCTAAGCACTCCATTAAAACAAAAACCAATTCCGTTCCTTCCAGTGTGCACGCTGCAAGGCCAGTGCGCACTACGGCTGGAAAAGGGGGACGCGTTGCTCAGTTAGAGAAGGCTGGCCGTGCCATTGAAGAGGGGGGCCGTGCGCCGTCTGAAGACCTTCTTCGCGACGAGCCTGTCAATCAGGTGGCTCCTGTCGCATGCCGTCCGAAGACGAAATATCGTAGAGCTAAAGTTCGTGCTACGGTACCAGGTAGTCTGACCATTAACTAATGACGTTCATTGTCTAGAGTACGGTGGAGAGCGCTGCGGACTCTGACGCCTATTCAGAAACCCAGCAAATCTTGCCGTCTGGCCCACGAGGCCGTTTTGGCTTGCAAGTCTCGGCTCCTGCACCCAAGTTCGTTGGCAAGCAAACCCTCGAGGAATACGAAAGAGATCGACCCAGGGCTGTCACGGCGGCAGGCCAGAGTGGTGTATCTGCGAAGGCAAGCACCCGCTCTGGTCGACACAACAAAGTATTTTATGAACCATTACTGGTATTATCATTCGCTGATGATTTACACGTACAGCGTTCTCAGAAGCTGGCTGTTCGCGGCAAACAATTATCCCGCATCAACTCTAGTGACCATGGAAGTGAGATGGACGTCGACCACGATCGAAATGTAGCCGATGAATATGAACGTCGTCTGGGTCATGTCAATGATGACTTGGTCAACTTTGAGGATGACCGAGGTGCGTTACGTTTTATTCCTTTTGTTACATTTTTGTACTAATCACGATCTTCATCTAGTTCCGCATGACGATAGCTGTCACTCTGGCCAACCCCTGCGGCACGTCGTTCCATCTGCATCTCTCTCTAAGAGGGACTATGAGAATCAACCCCGGACGGCCGTGCGCCGTGGCGATGAACATGTAAGTCACGCGATAGGTCAAGATGATGGTGCTTAGCAGTATTCTGACAGGCTGACACCGACTACGATGTCCTCGCTCGTCATCAGTTAAGCACTCGCCGCGTCAGATCCCCGGATCCAGAACACCTTATTCCAGACAGTGCTTCTCGCTTCCATCGCCAGCACAAGCGACACCGGGCTGGCGACAATGTCATTGGACATGATTCTCGTTATGAAGTATGTCATGTTCCACTCATCTTTCGAGACGATCAAGAACTTACTGCCGTGCAGTGGGAACATGCAGCGACTTGGGCTGTCACTCGGGAGGATCAAGGAGCCCTGGCTGCTCAGCGGGAATATGCTGTGCCTCAGACTGTAGCCCGTGAGGATGAAGACTCCCCGGCTCAGCAGGAACGTGTCACCAACGTTGTTCCAGAGGTTCCAGACGGCGCTGAGACCAGAGACAGCCGTGTAGGTGCGGAAAGTAGGCAGGGGAACACCTCCAGTAATGGGGCCATCATCGCCGCAAATGCGCAGTCTGCCGAGGGCGGTGTGGAACAGCCTCGCCGTGGCAAGTATTCCAAGAACCCCAGAGACACCATCATGGCGAAGCCGTCACAGATCGGTTTTTACCCACCACTTTGGACGCGACTCCTGGAGACTGCAAAGGCTGAAATGCGACGTTCTCTTTTCCTTAACCATCCTTTCCTACCCGAGAAAAAAGATGCAGTACTTGGGGAGTGTTACGAAGTTATGTTGGGAGTGATAACGCGCTTCGATAAGAATGAGCAGCTCGTTGAAGAAGGTACGGTTTGCCTGATCACGAGCTCTGGCTGACTAACTGTATTCTATCTCTTCTAGGCTACAGAGACCACAAGCCTGCAATGGCCGCTCTGGTATAGCTCTCTGTCTGTCCCAGATGTATTTGACTTACCGCTCACATCCAGCTTTACGAAGATATCATGTCATTTCGAAGTAAGCTCAAGCAAGTTGCTCAGACGCAAGTTAGTGGTCAGTATGCGTTGAGCGCGCCATTGTCGGCCACGACGAAAAAGGCTTGCCAGGACGCCATCAAACACAAGGCCGCTGACTTGATGGAGACGTCTGAATACTTGAAGGGAACTCCGGATGCGAATGTTTGCACATCATCTATTGTACTGGCTGGCTGATATAACCACTTTTACAGGGAAAGCGAGTGCTCTTTACTCACGAGGCCATCAAAAAGGTTTGCCATGCTGTTTTCTATTCCCCTTCGCCAAGAGCTCTCCGGACATTCCCGGAATTCAAGAGATCGGTCCCTAAGAAAGCACTCGCACTGGTGACAGCGATGGTTCGGTCACTATCGCTTCTACTCTATCATGACTAACGAGGTAATCAGATCCACTTCGTACTCAACGAATATAGAACACATGGCTATGACTCCGGGGTAAACCTCCATGCTAAGAAACTAGAAGCCGCGTACACGAAATTCCTCAACAGTATCTACCTACTTGCACAACACCCTACCAAGGGTCCCTGTTTCGAGCTTATACTATCTCAGTGGGCGCGCGAAAAAGTGTAAGTGGTTACAATCACTGCAGTCACGCACTGAAGGATAGAACAGAGATTTGTCGCCGGGTGTCGAAGATGAAGCCGACGCGCTGCGTGGGGAGTTCGGCATGAATATTTCAGACTCTGAGCCTGAGGTCGGGCCCGAGGAGCCTGAGGGTGGAGTCGAGAGGCCATCTTTCGAGCCCGAGGAGCCTGAGGGTGAAGTCGAGAGGGCATCTGAGGAGTCTTTCGGGCCCGAGGAGCCTGCAGGTGAAGTCGCAAGGGTGTCTGAGGAGTCCAAGGGCGAAGGATCCAATGAAGAGTTCGGGTCGGGATCTGGATTTGGGCATGGTTGGTCTGATTGAGGGACCGCTAGGTTTCTGTTGCGCTACATGGCCCTGTCTACGTTTTGTTAAATCCATGTCTACCTACGTGTTTACATGAATCACAGTGGATGCAGGGAACTTGATGTGAATGGTGTTGCAGTCATTTCAATTTCACAAGATTACAGTTAGCTTGTGTCGACACGAGATACAGACCGCTACAGTTGAGACACATGCTGCAGAGTGTACAAGATACATTTCTCTGTATGGCACTGCACAGCTTGACCAATTCTGCACAGCGCTGTGTACTCGGTGCCTCGACTGTGCAGCTCTGCACAGCCGGGGACCTTTGTGTGACACTGTGACAACTGTAACAGGCTGTGCAGAGCTGCACAGTGCCATACAACTTCGAGACATTTTGCTGATGCAGCGCCTCCACTGGCAGGCGCATGAAGCAGTGCAGTCACCACCTGGCAGACTATCTATTTCCCGGTGTTGGACGAAGGCTGTCACTGTTTTTTGGTGTCCTTCAACTACTCATGCATTCATTTTATGTCGCAATACATGACTATCAGTTCGAAATTGAATGAAATCAATGGGACCGAGGAGTACTGCTTACGAGCCTATAAAGACAGTGTAGCTTAGTGAGATTTGTACTCGAATTGAATCTCCAGTGAGAGGGGCGTGTTATGTGTTTCAGAGCTTCTTCCTGAAGACTACACCCGATCTCAAGTCAAGGGATTGCATGAATCAATGACTGAACCATAGATGCATACCCCAGTGTTGTTATACGGTGGTATGAGGTCATCAGTTCGAACAGAGAAGTGGCCAAAAATCAGCTAGGACTCCGAAGAGAACTGTCGTAAATACATGACTGAAGCAAGACACAAGTACAGGCGAGACTGAGACGTGAAGGGTTGTTAACAAAAGGATGGGCGATTCAAGGGGAAGACCATATGCGAGCATGCGCTATGTGCACGTCATCACTTCTTGTTCAATAGTTGTTGCTGAACATATTCGTAATAATCCCCGCGCATAGCCAAGAGCTCATCGTGGGTGCCAGCCTCGCTGACCCACCCCTCTTTCAAGAAGAAACTGAAAAATGCACTTGTCAAGTGGTGATATGTAATAAAGCTGTGGCTCACATGCGATCCGCGTTCTGAATAGTAGACAAGCGATGGGCGATGGCAATCGTCGTACGGCCCTTGGCCGCTTGGTCAAGAGCTTCCTGAACGATCTTCTCCGAAGTTGAATCCAGTGCAGACGTGGCCTCATCCAATAGGAGGACCTTTGGATTACGCAAAAGTGCGCGTGCGATGGCAATCCGTTCTGGCGATCCTTCAATACGCCCGGAGCGGCACGCATTTGCAAAAGAGCTACTTACGTTTCTGACCGCCCGAAAGCTGTGAGCCCTTGCCGCCCACTTGAGTATCGAAGCCACTGCAACGATGTCAGCAGAGGCACATGTGGAATGTGCGGGAGACCTTACTCAGGTAAAGACTGGATGAAATCCAGGATATTTGCATCACGGCAGGCTGCTTCAATCTCTTCATGGGTGACCTCAGATTCTGGTTTAGTCGCGCCGAGTAAAATGTTGAGCCGGATCGAGCCAGCGTACAAGGTCTGAAAGATAGCTCCCTGAGGCGTCGTCGTAAACACGCATATGAAACTGACCGGCTCCTGGGAAACCAATGCAATCTGTTTACGATAGTCACGGACATTGAATTTGTTGATGGGCGTTCCATCGAAAAGAATTCGGCCAGATAGAGGGTTATAGAAACGTTCGATCAGTTGAATGCTGCAGGAATGATCAGACGAGAATCTCGGAAGGTGGTCTCGGCGGACATACACAGTACTTTTGCCACAACCACTGGCCCCGACGAGGGCGACGTATGTACCCGGTTCGACTTTGAACGAGAGACCTCGCAGCACACGAACGCCAGGTCGAGTCGGGTATTGGAAGTGCACACTTTCGAACTGGATCCGGCCCCAAATATACCCTCTCCTGAACGTTTTGCCGTCGATGGATTCAGCGTCGATTTCGGGAGTAGAGTCGATCAACTTGACGATTGCAGCCCCGGCGCTGCGAGCCGAAGAGATATCAGGCACAAAGGAAAAAGCATTGCCTGCTTGTATGATTCCAAATGTAGTGCTCTATGAGAGGATGTTGAGTTATTGGAAAGCACAGAACCAAGGCAGCGCACCATAAGAGATATGAAGAATGACGTCGGAGTGATTTCCAAGCGGGAAACGAGCTGTGCGCCATACCAGAAAACGAGGGCAATGACACAAAACATTGCTGCTTGTGAGGATGCATAAAGGAGATTGCTCCATATCATCTTCTTATTCGATTTTCGGAGAGGGTCATCCAGACTCTCGCTGTACAATCTCAGACGATCTTCCTCAAGGGCCAGGGATGCAACGGTGCGGATGGAGGTGACGGCCTCGCAGGCGAGCTGAGCTGAACTTTCGTGAGCTCTCTTATTTTGTTGGTCCTTCATGACGACAACACACTTTACGACCGATCGGCGGATGAAGAAACATTCTGTCAAGAGAAAGCTCACCAAACGAATATAACCGGTCGAGATGAGCAATGGGATACAAGCTACAGAATTTACTAGTCATCAGCAATCTACAACGAACCGAAAAATATCACGGACCCATGCCGACCAACGTGGGCTTCCACGCATAAGCCAAGCCAATGATTGAACCACCAACCAGTGTGGTGACGGACTGCACGAGACTGTATGGATGTTACCAAAGCAGTAACAAAAGCAATAGCTGTACTCACGTTCCAAGGGTAATGCCAGCTAGGCCGTTGACCTTTTGTGGGTTATCGGCTAGATTGGCAGTGAGAGACCCAGCCTAGAGGAGGCAGTCAGAGTTGGCAGAGACACAAGTAACCAAGATTCACGACTCACGCTGTTTGCATCCTTATCGAAATGCTCGACTGCGAAGAGTAGTGTGCAAACAGGAAATAAATCACATTGGAATGGGACTCACCATCCTGTCGAAGGAGGGCCTTGAAGCTCAGTGAGCGCATTTTCGATGTTAAAATAGCAGCCGAGCATGCAAAGAAGTACGTCTGAAAAGCCATGGAGAACCCCAAGAGTGTAGCAATAACGAATATCCTTGGATATACAGCATCAGACATATAACTCAGCCAAGCGACCTCTCTTACCACAATGCATTCCTATTTCCATCGTTTTGTCTGACAGAGGGGTCCGTCTGTGAGAAGCCAGAAATAGCTCGACCTGATAGAACGTGAGTACACGCCAGTTGTCATCAAAGTAATTAAAAAAAATACTTGCCATAAACAATACCAAATGACGGGTAGCCCATCCCCGTCACTGTTCGGAAACTTGGCTTAACAGCAAACAAACGTACGAAAAGAGGAAGCTCACTAATAGCGCACACGAAGCCCACTCCGTACCTCCACAGTCCTTCGCGGTTAAGCAGTCCAATCCGCATGAAGAGGTAAAGAAAGCTATACTTGTCCTCATCGACTTCCTCTTCCTTTCGTTCTCTTTCATCGCTCCTCTGGATGAGATGAGGGGGGATGAGTTGTATAGCATCCCCGCGGAAGAGCGAAAATTCCTCGAAGACTTTCTCTATATCCACGTCGTCATCACTTGCGGCCACGGTACTAATGCTATCGTCGCTCGTCTCCCGGAGTTGTTGGGCATTGACGAGACACGAATAAGCACTGTTTTCATTGGCCAAGATTTCCTCATGGGTACCCTTCTCCAAGACTTGCCCCTCTCCTATAACGTAAATGCAATCGGCATCCTTGATCGTAGACAGCCGATGTGCAACAGTAATGGTCGTGCGACCAGCAGCGGCCTTGTTAAGTGCATCCTGTACGATCCCCTCTGAGAGTGTGTCGAGCGCTGAAGTCGCCTCGTCGAGAAGCAAGATTCGAGGATCAGAGACGATGGCACGCGCGATTGCTATGCGTTGCTTCTGGCCACCGGATAAGAGAAAACCACCATCGCCAACCATGGTATCGTAGCCGTTGGGTAACATGCTGATAAAATCATCTGCGTTGGCTTTCGTGCACGCCTGCCTGATGAGTTTGAATTTCTCGTCCTTTGAGAGAAGTCCGTAAGGCGTGTTTGTCAAACCGTGTGCGACGTTGTCTCTTATGGTTGTCGCAAAAAGTTTAGGCTCCTGGGAGACAAGACCAATCTGGGAGCGCAGCCATTTGATATTCAAGTCACGGATATCCACACCGTCGAGTTTGACGGAACCGCGCAGAGGGTCGTAGAAACGCTCGATAAGAGAAAGTACGGTTGATTTTCCAGAACCAGAAGCGCCAACCAAGGCGGCGGTCTTACCCGCTGCGAAGGTAATGTTCATTCCTTTGATGGCAGGCACGTCCGGTCGAGCAGGATAGTTGAATTCGATGTTCTTCAGAGCGATCTCACCGACGACCCTGTCTAGTTTGAGTCCTCCAGGATCCGAAGAGTCTATATCAGGAATGCGCTCAATGGTTTCGAACAGTTTTGTGGCGGCGCCTCGAGCGCTTGTGACGGCTGCGATTGGATTGAGCGACAGCAACATGCTACAGGTAAGATGCTGACCTTGCAACTCGGGTGCCATCGTGACAAAGGAAAAAGAACCTATCATAATGGATAGAATCACAGTTACGATCTGGCCAGCGTTCGCTGTTGAGTGATATGTCGGTGAATGAAGTTGATGGTCGTTGGCCGTAGCTCACCGTGACCCTCGTTAATCAAGGTAGTTCCAAACTGGAAAGCTGGAAAGGAATTAGTCGTGAAGAGACTCCAAAACGAGTACGTACCCAGAGAGTAAGCCGCGGTCATGATGAAGAAGAACACACCCATACCCACGCCGTTACATATCGCGGATTTGGCATCGACGACGCGGGCTTTCAAGATGTGTACGTCGTAAAAATTGGCTATGATCGTTTGAATACCGAAGGCATGGGCGGTACGCACAGAGGAGATCGTTTCCTCTGCGATTGTGCCACCATCAGCGACATGTTTGAGGGAAAGCCTATAGGGTTGGATGAGCAGCAATAAATGAAAGAAAGAGGTGATATAAACCGCGTGTATTTCGACATAAATCTGTTCATAACCCCACCAGTGATTACAATACTAGGAAGAATAGAAACCATCGCGACCGCGAGCCTCCAGCAGCGAACATAGGCGAGGATAAAACCGACAAGGAAAGAAGTGGCAAGATTGACGATGATCGGAACCTTTTCGGACATACCTTGCTGTACGAGATCTGTGAAAGGCTTGCTTGAGAGTGAAAATGGATAGGGAGAAAGACATACGGGTGTCTGTTTGAATGCGGTTAACGACCTCGCCTGCACTGACTGTATCGAAATAAGATACTTCCTGACGCACTACTGCTCGGAGGTATTTCTCGCGAATGCGCTTGGAGTTCACCTCGCCACTGTAGACCCAAATGACCATGTAGATAAATGTACAAACAAGAATACAAAGTCCTTTGTGACCATGAGCAAATTTACGGAAAAAAGGGAGCGAAAGGTACCCATGCAAGCAAGGTACAAGGAATCCAAGGCAGTGGCTCTGCGGAAGTCTGCTGCTGCCACTTGAAATTCACGAAATGCAGTGGCGTTGTTGACTTGCTGGCGATATTCAGCTTCAGCAGTACCAAAAGAGACAAAATGTTGAGTGAGATTTCCAAAGAAAAGGCTCATGAGAGGCTAGTTTGAATGGATAAGACAGCGAATTGGTCATCAAGGATGGAAATACTTGGGCAACCCCGGACGCAGCCGCAGCCACGAGGCCGATGGCATCCAGGAAGAGCTCGAAAGGCGTAGCATAGCTGGAATGGATGAGGGTAAGTAAGTAGCGTAGCAGTGAAACAATGTTACCGGAAGAGTTGTGTGAACGCTAATGGAGTGGCTCCGTCAGTAATGGGCTTCTGGCCGGGGGGAATGGAGGCGTTGTCAGCCTCCTCACTTGGCTTGTGTGCCATGGACGATCACCGGGCGGGAAAGCTAACAGAATCTGTCACGGAAGAAGGTTAGTTGCTTAAATATGCGAGATCATGTGAATATTGCTGCTCCAATCCATATTGTATTGTGGTCTCCCAACGCCAGACAGTGCTGCGGTCGTACGTGGGAAGTTATCGACCTGCGGCGATTCACGAATCCAGTTGTTCCTCAATATGTGGAACGGACATTAAACTGCAGGTTTCACCTAGAGCACCGCGGATATCAAGAGCCCCTATAGATATCATTCCGGACGTGTCGATCCTGTCTTGACAGGTTCTAACATACGACTAGTGTGGCGTATGCGGCTATTGCAGGTGCTGGTAAGTGATCAAGCATCCTTTGCAATAAAACGTTCGACACTCAGCTCCATCCTGCACCTGGTGAATTCAATCCATCAGAACGCGTGACAAAATCGAGATAAAACACACCATCGCGCCCGGTCCATGTTGCGCGAAGGAGTGGCACGGGTCAATAAGGTTATAGTGTGAACTGTTTGACAGCTAACTCCACGATCTTCCATACTTTTCTTTCATTGTGACCTTGAAGCGGGGAAGGGTCAAACAACCCTGACTTTGAAACACACGAGAAGGACCATTGTGGGCCTGGCGAAGTCAAACGAAGCATTAGTTTCACAATCCTTCCTATCGCCATTGCGCACTCCAGAATCCAATGCAGTTGTCGCGTTCGATGAGGTCGGACGGAGAAGTATACATACCTATGGCGATCTTTCCTTTTGCGTAGCGCACCCATCCCTGTCTTGTTTTTGGTTCGCTATCGCAAGTCAACGCTGCCTCAGAACCTGTTTTGGCTCCTAGATCTTGACAGATTCAATCCTAGACGGTGACTCACCAAGTACTAACTGGCGTCGATTTCTGCATGCAAGGCCTCAGCGCTTACGCCCGGGCCGCTCGCTCTACTAAGTCGCATCACATGACCGTCGCATTATTGGAGTCGTCCACAGCAACGAGAGGAATGGACAGAACGCGTTCCTCATATTATGTTTCATCCCAGTGCCATTTGAAATGTAATCGCCGAGAGCGTCGGAAGAGCGGTAACTGAGGGAACTGGGTGGCGGTGTGAAGAGGAGTATGCATACTAGACTTCAAAATTTTGCGGATGCTCCGAGTCGTCGTTAGCAACGTGTGCCTTCAATTATATAAGCAAGCCTTGAGCCTACTCTCACCGGGCTGATTCCTGATTCGATTGCAAACTCACCACTCGGGCAAGGATGCTGGCAACGGCCAGCAACGTTGGCAGTTGATAATCGTCACCAAACTTTTGGTCCGAGGCCCCGGTGCCATTCGAGGCAGGGAAGAGGCACGCGCCTTTCACGGAAACTGCCAAAGAGCTCAGCACTGCCCAACTGCCCAGCGGCGCAGCCAAGTTGCAGCACGACGACTTCAAATTACTTAGGCTCAGTGCATGGCAGGCAAAATACCGAGACGATTACTCAGCGACAGCCCTGCAGCTGCAGGCGCCCCTTCCAAGCGTCGAGCTTTCCCCCTTCAGTTATTCCGGATCCTCATCGATCACCTCCGAAAGGTTTAATCAAACGTTTGAAGACATCTATTCTGTCACCATGACCATATCTCTCCGTAGTTCCGACCTTGAAACACTTCGGGGCTTTTCCGTCGTAACATTTTAACCGGCGTCGCGGGGCGTGACGTTATATGTACTTACCTGGGCGAAGCAAGCTCGCGAGGATTGTTTCTCGTTGACGCCGTTCGTGCCTAAGCTGTCAAGTCATTGGTGTGCGTATATATGAGCTCGTGTCTCCCGTCCCGGTTTCGTACGCTGTTGTCCGCTCCTCCGAGTCTACCTAAAGAACAAGCCAAGCTAAATGGTTCCCAAACTTGACAAGCTTGACCAATCGGTTTATGGGACACTTTTCTTTGCTGTTATCATGTCAACTGGGCTTCACGGTGTGGTGTGCATGCAAACGTGAGTACCACTCACTTCAGAATAGATCGTAACGACGAAGCAGCTCATTGGATATTTCTCGGAAGATTCTTTTATTATACCCAGTACGTTTTCTAGTCATTTTATTCTTCTTTCGCCAGTACACGCCTTTGTTTTAGTTACGGGCATGATCCTACACGGACAAAGAGTTTCGTAAGTCCACCCCCGACGTATCCTGTACGTGACAAAATTGACCGTTTTCTCAGGTAGCAACTATATGGTACATCGCTTTCTACTTTGTGTCCAACGTCCCTGACGCGTCACTGCAGGGCCCTGAATACCGTTCATCTCGCCCTGATTATCTCTGGCAGTCAGTATCTTCTCAAACACATCATACTCGCCAATCTTACGTTTCTCGCAGCATATAAATACATCATGGCTGGACTTTCGAATCCATTGTCAATATTGGATGGAATACCGTGAGCCGTTCGCCCTGGAACTCCGTGTTTCTCACCTCGATGATCTGCTAGTGAACTTTTTGTGAGTCCATCCTTGACGTCCCTCCAGTGTTTATTAATATCTGGCAGCTACAGATATTGTTTGTGGTACATGCTCATCCATTGTTTTTTTCTGTGGTAGGACTGACATCATCCAGGTCCTGATTGCAATACCTACGCAAGGATTTTTCGTCTACCGAATCTATCTATGTAAATATGGACTTCCAAACCATCATTCTCACTTATTCACAGTCGTTCAGTTAGTGGGAAGAGCATTATAGCGCCACTAATATGGGTAGGCAGTCTACATGCATAGCGAATTCCACTGGAGCTTTGATCCTTGTTGCGTAGGTTCCTACAGCGATCTACCAGCTTGGTAAGATGCCACAGCCATCTGAGAATTAAAGTCTAACCATACTATGAATCTCAGTATCTAGTTGCAGTATGTTGTCGTTTATTCCGGCCCTACGAATCCTAATCTTTACATTCCAAGTTTGCCTGGGAAAGGCGCTCTATGTCGCAAATGGGTTCGTTTATACTGTGCACAGCTACAATTTGCTGACGTGACTTTACTTTTAGCATACACGTTGCTGAACCCGCCGTGCTCACCGACAATCTCTTCATGGTAGGCATGTATTTTGCATTGCAGGGCGAAGACCTCAATATTCTGCGGACAGAATCTCTCCATTTCGTCTCTGTCTGTTTCTGCCGTAGTAGACATCACGATTGCTGCTTGCATGACGTTCTTGCTCCTTCGTGAACGGAGCGCCGTTACATTTCCGCGGTACGTTTTGCTATGAGCTATGTCGTCGCCATCTGACGTGGCCCCACAAGTGCGGCACACATCTTGCAGCGCCTCGTCATGTTTGCAGTGCATTCGGGCATCTGGTCGGCCCTGTTTGCCTTGTTGACTGTCATCTTCGTCAGTGCCGATTCTCGCGCGCGCGCCTTCGTTTGGACCGTCTGACGCCAACGTTTTTTAGTTGCACGCCCGTCCGAGGAGTTCGATCCATACGATATTTGGCATCTCGATCGCCTCGATCTACTGTAACACGCTCCTCGCCAACTTGAACGCGCGAGCGTACATTCGTGATCAACCAATGCCACCGCTCGAGTTCAGTCTTCGGATGACGGGCCATTCCAGTTCCGGTCAAGGGAGCGGGGGAACGAAGTTGATGCACAGCTCACGTGAGTCTTCGCGATTCGAGTCATGAGCTTAAATGATGATCGTAAAGTAGAATGTGCGGAACACGACACGAGCGGTGTGACTTTGAAGGCCCATGGGACCATAGAATCGGTGCAAGTATGACCCGGGCGGTCATTGGAACGACGAACCGTGCATTATTGGGCCAGTCCGATTATCGCAAATTGGGACAATTGCTACATAATTACTTATACATCACTGCCACACTCTTTTGTTTCTTCTGGTCGTAGACAAGTAGCTAGAGCCATGTGGACTCCGTCGGGCATGGGGGCGTGTGTATGCTTAGCACCGGAGAAATCCAGGAAGCATATGTCACGTATTATCCGAGCGTCTCGACCGCATGCCCAACTTTGCGAACTCAGTACTATACACATGGTCTCAGTTCCCCGCTACCAGTCACACGTGCTGGGTTGTCAGGGCAAAAAGGGCCGTGGATGTGCAGCAACGCTAGGTGGGGGGGAACAAATCGGACAGCTTCGCACGACAACGACCCAAGGGAGAGGACATCAACGTTCCTTTCCAAAGGCTCGACTGACCAGGGAGTACTTTTATTCGACCACACGGCAGGCGACGACGGCCACGGTCTCCGCGTCACCGCTCGGAACGTAAGCTCTGACCACCGAGTGAACGCTCCCCGTTATTATTTTTTCTGGACAAGCATTATATCGTGCAGCAACCGGCCAACCTAGTCCTGCATAATACGCTAACTTGAAGTTAGCTGCTAAGGTGGCTCCTCCGTTCTTGCCCAACACGACAGGCGCCACAAGGAGAACAGCCAGAAGGGGGTAGACGCATCACCTCAAATTGCGTCGATGGACAGGGGACACGTCGAGCGATTCTTTTGTTCCTCGGATGCGCGACTCTGGGTCCGCGTACCAGTGGGAAGAGCTGCACCGCAGTGGATCGTCCGTCGAACCGACGAACGGACGCACTGCCAGTGCACTCGGCGGGGCCACCTCCATGACGGACGCCGATCGAGTTGGAGGACAAACGCTTCCAGTCGGCGAGCCTTCAACCGACGGTTCGCCGGCGTGTCTTCGGCGGATTCGGACCGCGCGCGTAAGTTAAATGACTGTAGAAAAGCTTCCTCGACCGAGGCCACGATGTGTCCGAGTCTTCAGCGCACGGTAGTATGTAGCTCGCGGGCCGCGTTGCGCCTCCCTGGACATCTCCGAGTCCATGCGCGTCGGAAAGTGACCGACGAAGGCGTAGTTTGTCCGCGTGCGCCGCTTGGTGCCTTTCCGCTCGAAACAGGCCCCACGAGATGGCAGGCTGGCTCGGTGACGTCCGAATCCGAGGACCTTCTTCCTCCGATCCACAGACGCAGCGTCGACGGTCCGCGTGCTCCCACTTGGCACCCCACATGGTCCCTCTGTCGTACGTGATGTAGGTCGTCCTGGCGATCCTCCAGTTAGTAAAAGACCAGGAACCGAACTCGAATCGTCCTTTCGCCGCATCAGCCAGCGCACTAGTGTCGCTTTCGGCTCGGCTGGCGGTGGCATTGCGTTGCGGCCGGCGTCCTAAAACCGGAAAATTCCGAGCCCTTTTAGGCCGGAAACCAAGAAGCGTCGGACGCCCTCGCCCCGAAGTTCTGAGAGCGCGTCGCGCGTCG
>JBBPMC010000889.1:0-15421 GCA_038090115.1 Strobilomyces echinocephalus
TTTCGGGCCAGTCCGATTTGTCGGGGTCCGTGAAATCCATGCTCGACTGACGGTAGAGTGGACGGCATGTGTGAATGGGAGTGTTGGTCCGAGGCTGGACTCGGAGGACTTCTGCGGGATTGGGTCCCCTCTTGGGGGCTGTCGCCCTGCCAGATGAGGCGGTCCAGGGGTGTGTGCTCCTCGATGAAGAAAAAACGCCGGCCATACGGTTGTGCATCAAAGTCCCGTTGAAAACCAAACTTTTGGGCAAGGTCGAGGAAGATGCGAACGAGGAATCGACGGTCCCGGACCTGGGGGCGCACCGGTCAGCGCCGCCATCTACGTGGGGTACGAGACAGAGGGATGGGGGGCTCACGAATATCATGTGCCCTGATTTCCAACGCAGGGTCGACACCCCACACGACTCCCACGACGATCTGCACCAGAACGCTCACGACGGGGAACAACGCCTCAGCCGTTGCATCACCGTGTTTTGGAGGCGCATGTTGTTGACGCGCTTGACTGTCGAGCGCAGGTTTAGCGTCGCGAGCCAAACGGCGGGGGGGACGGCACGCACCGCTCTCTTGCATACGGTGTCGTCTCCCGAGCTCTGCCACGTCCTCTGGCGTCTTCGTCGCCTCGCCCTCGTCCGCGCGCTCAAAGTACCCTTGGTCGCTTCCGTCCAGGTCGTACCGCCGCCTCTTGCCGCCTCTCAGCTCCCCGGGCGCGTCGATGTCCACGACCTCTTAGGCCACCTCGCCCTTGCCCTTGTCGAGCAAGAACTGCCGGACGCGACCCTCGATGATCTCATCGTACAAGTCGTGCTGTCTGACGCTCAGCGGGGCGTAGATGACGTATTCCTTTTTCGGGGGCAAGAGGCCTTCGACGTGCGCCTTGAGGCGACGCAACAGAAACGGCTTGAGGATGCCGTGAAGGGTGGAGACGAGGTGGGTGGACTGGGTGGGCGACAGACGGGACTGCAACGTGCCCCTGACGTACGCGAGTCGCCCCGCGGGAAACGAAGAGGGGAGCGAGGGGGACGGACCATTCCTGAAAGGTATCTGGCAAGTCGTCAAAAATGTCGGGAAGGATGAAATTGAGGAGGGACCACAGCTCCGCGAGATTGTTCTGGGAACGAGTCAGAGGAGGAGACGTGGCGTCCGACGTGTGGCGCGATACGCACATGGAGTGGCGTGCTGGTCAATATCATGCGCCCTGCGCTCGGGTATTTCTTGATCTCCTGAATGAGTCTGCAGTTCGGATTCTTGAGCCGATGACCCTCGTCGACGACGATGTAGGTACCCCAAAAGAAAATCGTGGGAAGCGCGCGATTTAGTTAGCACTAGGGTGCGCGATTTTTCGGTCAACCGCGCGCGATATGCACGATTCGGAGCCGCGTGTCCAAGTGCTCGACGTAACAGGACGACGACGACAAGATTTGATATTATTATATAGGATACTATGATACTACATGTTCAGGTTCGAATAAAGCCGGCGAAGGGGCCAAACGAGCGGTGGCGCTCGAAAAACCACGGCGGGGGAGACCAACGAGCAGTGGGAGTAAGGTGGTGAGAGTGGCCAATGAGCGGCAACGTCTGAAAAACGCTGTGAAGGCGACAGACGGTAGGAGCGACCAACGAGCAGCTGCTCGAAAGGTCGCGGGTCTCAAATAAGGGTGGCGGTGACGGCGACCAGCAAGCGGTGGTGCCCGAAGGAACACGGCGGGGGCACTCGGATGAAGACAGCATGGGACACAGCAGGGACGACGGAAGAGCGCTGGCGCTTGAACGAGGACGGCGGGGGAGGCAGGGGAGCACCTGCGCCCGAATGGACGCGGCAGCGGCGACCGGCGAGTGGTCGCACTCGAGGAAAGGCGGCGGGGGTGGCTGGGGGCGCCAGGCGAGCGACGGCGCTCGAAAAAACACGGCTGGGGTGGCAAGAGAACGTTTGCATTCCAGGAAGCGCACAAGGGACACCAGACGAGCGACGGCACTCGAGAAAGGACGATTGAGTGGGGTAAACACGGTGGGGTGTCCGACACTCGAACAGGCACGGAGGGGGCGCTGAACGAATGGTTCGGGTAGACACAATCGGGGCGTTGGGCGAGTGGGCATAGCGTGATGGACTAGGGTGCAGTGAGGCACGGGTGGCCCTCGCTTGACGCGACCGCTCTTGCGCATGTTTGGATTTGCCATGGACTTCTTTCATGCCTTGACCCTGGTAGCCATGATACGTTCGCCGGGCGCAGCGACCGCTTCGGAGCCGTCGTCTGGTTCGCGCATCACGGTCTGCCGAAGCTCGGCACGTTCATCGGGGGTGCCGTGGTATAGGCACACCGGAATCTGTAGTTTCCATGAGCGTCCAAAAAGAGGATAACGTGTACATACGTATTACATACCTCAAATAGGGCGCGACAGACTTGAACCGGCGTTGCCCAGGTCTGCGCGGACACTGGCAGGGAGAGTGAGGTTCTTCGAGTTTTGAGACGGACTTCGCGGCGAGACCTTGGAATAGCGCTGCGTTGGTAACGCCTCGGATGTGTCGTCCATGTCGTCCTTCACGTGCGACGACGAACGACACATCACGCAGTTCGGTGACTCTGGAACGACTCCGAGTCTGCACGTAGTCGCGAGGCGCAAGCTGTTGTTTACCGGTGTAACGCAGTGTATACGATCAAGGGAAAGCCTCTGGTACTTGACGACGAGTTGTTCAAGTAAGGGCATCGCGCTGATAGGCGGGAAATGATCGATTCAAGAACGAACCACGTGCGGCCAGGACATTCCGCGCTTAAGTAATCACGACACAACCCGTGACGGTCAAGTAAGGTGCTCATATATAATTCTTTGCCTTGCAAAGCCTCAAGCTACTACAGACACGAGGACGGGAAGTAAATATGCATGTAGCTGGATTTAACCTAACTTCTGGCATGGGGTTCGAGTAAGAATGCAGTACTGCATTAGACAGCTTGGAGCGGGCTCGGGGCGTGACGAAGCATGAATGCAAGTGATTGAGCTCGCTCGGACTGAGTTTGCGAATCCTCGCCACTTCGCCTCCAGAATTTAGATAACCACTCGTCGAGAAACCTTGTGCAGTTCTTTACCTCGTCAACCCGAGCCCTCGGAATGGTTTCGTCCGGGTCCATGGGACGTGAGCCCAACAACTCACATCGTCCTGCGACAATGAGCTGATGGAATTATCACTACAACTTGAAGTCCACACGAAATTAGTTACTTACCCAGCTAATGACGAAAGCAAACGAATAACTCGTCGGGCACTCCATCATTTTCCACGACGTATTCGCATCGGTGGTGGCCTCGATAAAACCGAACCACTTAGAGGATGAAACGTTGTACATCCCTTCCTGCAAAATATCGATAAAATCCGTATTGTGGAACCAACGGCCCTATATACCAGTCAGCACATATTACAGGTTTGATTTTCACCCCGCAACCACGCACTGGACGGAATCCATCCGGACCTTCGACAATTTCATGCAGTATGCCAAACCCCCATTCATTGTTCTGCTTGAACGCCCAATCAAGTTTCTTGCGGATTGCACTACCAGGTGGCATGTGTACCGGGAAAATACCTCTCTGTTCGGCGGAAGACTGCAAAAAGCTGATTGAACAGTCCCATAAGTGGCGATAGAATCGATCGGGAGTACGCTTTAGCTATAAGTTGGAAATGGCATCCGAGTCAGTGGACAGCAACGCGTAAATCGAAATGGTTACCTCGATACGAAACGCACGCATGAAATCTGCATCGTTGGGATCAACGCGCACCGTTTTTTCGACTATTCTGTTGCTCCCCGGCCACTCGGGAAGGCGTACTTCAATATTGCCTCATACAGATGTCAGAATCGGACAGGACCGTAGGCACAGAAGAGTACTTACAGGTTACGACTTGCTGATGGGGCGACTTCAACAGATTCCGGAATCCAGCTTCGGAGATAACACGGTCCACGAGTAGGTCAGTAGGTCCGTCTTTGCCGATGATGTTGTTGCAAACGTGGATCCATAATCTGCTGGACGCGTCCATGAAGATACATGCGAAGTAATGCGAGCCCGCCTGCACGAGAGCATTAAAAAGGTAGTCTATATGTAACAGAGTTAGTGAATTCAGAGGACAAATTAATTCGACCTACTGTTCACGCTAGGATGCCCAGATGCGATATAATTGTACGCTGGCGGTACCACAAGTGTCTGCGTCGCTGGGGCATTGTTGCTAGCAAGATAATCCGGGGGATATTCCTCGATTTGCTGTTGTTGCGAGTAGTTCGTAAGCGTTATGGACTGTTCGTGAAGTCTCGAGTTGGAGGGTAGGATGTAAGGCGGAATTTGAATCTGATGTGGATTAACTGCGGTAGGCTGGCCGACCTGCAGTGCTGGGCCGCTGGTGAGATAGTGGGGGTGCGGGAAATACGACTGGTGGAACCGGTCAGAAATGTATACCGGTTCTGCAGGATGGGAGAGTTGTTGAGGTGGACCGGCAGGGGGGTGGGTTTCCGAGTCAGCTAGTGGTTCCCAATGATTGTCGCCGATGGATGGGGTACCGCTAGAACGAGTGGCTTGGAGCTCAAGTAAGGCAGCTCGACGGTGAAAAGAGTTATAGACGACAACCCGATGGTGGTCCTCGAAGTTGGGCTCCCAGCCGTCTGGCATCGAGTTGGGGACGTGGTCTGACGAGCCAAGCGGAGGAAATGGTTCGGCCGACTCCCAATGGGCCATGTAGTCGCGGTGGGGACGAGCAGCCTGAGTCGATTGAACGCAGGTTTAAGTTGATATCCATTAGCTGCGTCGCCGTGGCCCGTGTCAGGTGTTGGGCTCCCCGCATCGTCGGACTCAGTAGGGTTTAGTTTAGATCGGCATGCGTTCTGCCTTTGCCGGAGTTGGCCAACTCCACTATCCATGTCATAGGTAACTTCATTCATCAGAATCACATTACGTTGCTCGGCAGAGCTGCTCAACAGTCCAGCCACAGCTCGCATTCATTTCATTTCCGTTTCCTCGGCAAAGATCATGGTTGGTATTTATTCATTGTGCGTCCATAATCCCCACAGTTCCTGGGCCCTTATTACCATTTTTCGGACTGGCACACTATTAAAAACAGCGCCAAATATTGAGAAACAGAAGTGGTCGTGGTCGCGACGGCGCCAGGGCCCCTCATTTATCATTTTGCGGAAATTTCAACAGAAGTGGTCGTGACCGCGACTGCTTCTGTTTCTCCTGGCGCTGTCGCGACCGTGACCTCCCGGCGCAGTTGTCGCGACCGCGGCCACTTCTGTTTCTCCTGGCGCTGTCGCGACCGTGACCTCCCGGCGCAGTTGTCGCGACAGCGGCCACTTCTGTTTCTCCTGGCGCAGTCACGACCGCGACCACTTCTGTTCTCCCGGCGCAGCTGTCGCGACCGCGACCACTCCTATTTCTTAATATCTCGGATTTTTCATCGTTGCACCCATGTGTTCGAATTCAAATCTACTAGGCATGTGCTACTGAAAAATTTGAAAGTTCTGAAAGAGGCAGTCACGTAACAGGCCGGACCAGCCAACTGTAAGTGCGTTGAGTTAGAGGATTCCAACAAATCCGCCGCTTAGTAACCGATCACTCAGCATGCTTTTTGGCAGTCTGCCGGTTCACCGGTCACAAAATGTGACGGATACTGCTCAAAATCAGAGTGGTACAATAGTTTCAGTATATCTTGTGACGTGCCTGCCGCGAAATTTATGAGCTAGCGGAGTCCGAGTCGTTTGCGCCCCTTGAAATTAGGATTATTTTAACTCAAACGTTAGCGTGCATTCCACTCAGCAATGATGCCCTCAAGAACTTCGTCCCCGTTGTCATCCCTTTCATCTCCTCTCTATGGTCTGAGCTCCTGTTCAGTTACTGTCCCGCTTGTAACTCCTTTTAAAATTTCAGGGGAACAGCAGCACTCAATCCCTGAACAGTACAAGGCTATAGAGGCAACTGCGTACAATGCCAGCCTCTTGCAGTGGTTCCAGAGAATGGTGCTCCGACTCCCTTGCATATTAGTATATAACTAATCCACTATAGATATCACCCAACATTGGCTTTCTGGGCCATTATGCCGACGCACAGTCCGCACGATGGTCTTCTGCGATTTTGGAGAAGAAACGAGCCATGCAAGCCATGCTTGCGGCACAGACGGCCATCGAGGATGTCGAAAAAGATATATCGTGTATTTTGAACCCATGTGACCTTGAGCGCCTGCGATCAAGGTTTTTCGGCGATGTCCTGGATTCATCTCCCAGTGGACAATATCTCAAACGGCTTGAGAATGCAACCATTGGACAATCGGTCTCCGAGAACCGTGAGTCGCTCTCGCTATCTCAAGCAGCTTGAGAACGCAGCCATCCGACAATCGGTTCCCGAGGAGCGTGAGTCACTCTCGCCTCAGAACTCCCGCTGTGCTCACGTTTACCACAGTGTAACTGCAATATGTTTGTGTAGGCGGACTGTATCGCTAAAGAGTTGGAGAGTCTATGTTTCGCTATCCTATTATTATCCACTTTCAATTTCCGAGCTGTATTCGTATTGCCACTCGTCGAATGATATGACGAGGCAACCATTCTTGAACAAATGCAAATGCAACTATATACTCTACGACACGTATTCGGAAGAACGACTCGGACGGCCACAAATCTCTCGTGCTGTGCCGGATAGATCCGAATTGTGTCCTCGTTGAGCCCTCGCACTAAAAGTGACTTAATTAATGTGTACTTCAAGTTATACACTGCCATCTAGGTGTAGAACAGCGACGGATATATGTACCACCAGGAGAGATGTGAACATCGGTGCTCAAAAAGTGATAGTAGTACTAGCTCTGAGTCAGAAATTGAAATTGAAAGCACAAAAACAGTACTTGAAGCGGTAGTACCAGTTCGTACAACTTGGAGGGATATCTATCAACAGAATTGTAAAACATGGGCCCAACTGTTTGATGGTTTACGCCAACATGTCTGCATTTACACTGTAATCATGAGCACAGCGGGAGTTCTGAGGCGAGAGTGACTCACGCTCCTCGGGAACCGATTGTCGGATGGCTGCGTTCTCAAGCTGCTTGAGATATTGTCCACTGGGAGACGAATCCAGGACATCGCCGAAAAACCTTGATCGCAGGCGCTCAAGGTCACCTGAGCTCAAAATACGCGATACATCCGTTTCGATGTCCTCGATGATCCTTTGCGCTTCAAGAATGGTTTGCATGGCTCGCTTCTTCTTCGAATTTTCAGAAATCCATCGCTCGAACTGCTTGTTGAGGGAGTCAGAGTCTAGAAACCCAACGTTGAATGACACCTATAGTGGATTGATTTTATGGCAATATACAAGGGAAACACACAGTACCATTCTGTAGAACCACTGCTGAAGGCTGGCATCATGCGTAGTTGCTTCGGGAAGCTTAGACTGTCCTAAAGTTGAGCCCTTCTCCCCTTTTTCCGACTCAGGAACCACCACTGATGCCAAAAGGTGGGCTTCCGTGACAGAATCCATAGCCGCATATGTGTACTCTTGATCAGAGAGAGTAGACGAAGAGGCAGTTGACGACTCGGATGGAGGCGGAAGACTCGGATGGCTCATACTTGTTTCAGGAATGCTCGCGAAGCTTGGTTCAAGATGTACGTTATGTTAGTCTAAAAGTCACGTTACTGGTGGACAAAGTCAAAAGGGATGACTTGAGTGAAAAGTGACGAAGCAGTAGTACCGCTTAGACTTTGTTCAGTACCATATTGTACGACCTAATAGTCTGATGTGATGCATCCAAGTGCCTGCAGTTGTTCCGTGGCGAGCTGTAATTCAATGCTCTGTAGTTCTTGAACGAGCGTAGACATTATTTGCTTCAGTTTGAAGCGGTTGCTCGGTGCACGAGTGGTTCCATGTGCTCCACAATAATCAAGCAGCGCTTCCTTGCTATGATCATCATCTACCTCAGATGCTAGCTGGGTGTGTCTTCTAGTTTGGGAGTTAGGCCCAGGTTGTCCTACAAATATTTCAGTTCCCCAGTGAAGGCCCGGGCCCATGACCAGCCGCGTACTCACTCGAATCATCCAGTGCGTCATCCAAGGTCCGTCTACGCATGGCTCTGCAATTCATACGCTGCCTGAGGTGACAGTGTACTAGTGGAAGGGTGTGGTCGTGCGGGGAAGCGTCACCTCCCACTACCTTGCTTGTGAAAAGTAAGAAAGCATTTTTCCGGATTGAACGACGGTACTTTTCGGACACTCATGAGGTTTCGTGATGGCAAACGTAACAAGCACATTGTGATGATGATGCAGGAGAAGATGAAATCTACAGGCTCGGCATTACGCAGATGCCAGCGTACTACACCGACTGCTATAACTGGTGGAATTCGAGTGCTCTTCGGAGGTGTGTTATTCTACTTGAATTGGTGAGAATTGGCCCGGGGAGCGATTGACTCGATATTATTTTGACCCGGGCGATGCGAGAATGCAGCACAAAAAGAGCATGCAGACGGTGAATGCTTCTCTGAAAACATCGTGGCAGCGTAGATCAGTGCCGCTAGGCGTGTATGGTCACATGGTGCGCAATCGCGATATGAAACACAGGCTGAATCAGTGGTACGTATATAGGCACCCGACAGTTGTATTGTCGCTCACCTGGGCGCATTGTCGCGCGGGCCCGGGGGCGCAGGGGCCCGGGTTTGTGGTCACGCAGGGGCGCAGGGGCGTGAGTAAGCCACTTAGGCTGTGGTCGCTCCGAAGACTCAGACTCGGAGGTGTGCAAACAGATACATTAGCCTACCACTTCTGACGCTCCTCAAGACTTACGGCCTCACAATCATGGCAGAATCTACTGGTGTGGCCCCGGACTCGGAGATCATCGCAACGTTGGATCAGTGTGGTCATGCCACTGTCAGGCCCAGGGGGAGCCCGATCGCGTGGAGAAGCAGCGTACAAACGGAAACATGACATACACTTCACGTTACGATAGCCGTCTTATCGCGCGCCCGGGCCCGGGTAGGGTCTAAGACAAGCTTGCGGACTTGTGCTTCAAGTTGTCCCTAACTTGGACGTGGAAATTCTTCCTCGGTATAAAAGACGGCGGTCACGACCAGAATGCTTACCCTCGCCAGAACATACGACCTGCTAATGTCAACTAACACTGACCGTAGTGAGCACTCCACTGAGTCCACTTCCGCATCCTCCACCGCACGGAAGCGGACATCTTCATCTGCCTTGCAGCTTGGACCCAGGAAGAAACCGTGCGTTAATATTTACTCACATAGTAGTTGATTGATACCAATGTTGCGCTAGGACGACCCAAGATCCTCTCGTTCATCATGGTCGACATTTCGGCAGGGCTGTACACGCGTTCTGTAACGTTCAAACCCTCATCAATAACGGCCTTGTCCTTATCGCTAACGATGAGGACGAAGAAACACTTACAGCTCTGTATGTCCTTGAACTCGGCTTCCGTGAAATATAGTTGGTGACCTCTGAGCCAGGGAGCGGAGCGAATACACAGTACTTCGAGAGCTGTTCCGCCTGATTCCTGGGATCGAGCGTCGGCTCATGGACTCGTCAGAGGAAGAGGTAATGGCAGTTGCTGATCTGGTATGTCGACTCTCCGTATGATACCCGGCTCTGTAATCGACTCTAAATATCTTCAACAGATTCAGAAAGGCGCCAATGGTGCCAGGGCAGATGATACCAAGGGGATGAAGGGCGCCATCATTGACTGGATCACTCCAAAGGGCCAATCACTCATCCCTCACATCCCTCGTAATGCGAAGGCTGGTCGCGGTTTCAACCACGATCGCACTGGAGCTCTGCTTTGTCCTGCTGGTCTCGATTGGGCTAACACTGAGTAACATTTTGTTGTGGACACTCGTCGATTCTCTCTAACACGCAGGTGCGCTTGCAGGACTCGTACAAAGCTCGTAAATGGTCAGATTCATGTGGCTGGAGATCAGTGGCCAATCATGCTGTACGCGAACTATGCTTATGACCCTGAGGACCCTTGGAACGGTCTGCTTCGTAGTGGCCTCCTCGTCTCTGTATGTTCTTATCATGTGCAGTCATACTTTTGAGCTGAGGAACCTCGTTCCGGCAGGCGTTCAAGCACATTTTTACGTCGCCTAGCTCCGTCGACCAGGAGCCAAAAGCCACCCGTTCTGGAAATGCACGCATTCATGGGATGCGCCGCGTCACGAAGGCGTCAATTGCATACGTCGCCACGCAGGTCAGTTCGAGTGGCGAACGATCTACTTCGCCTTCTTAATCCATCATAGGCTCGCTTTGCTTTGAGTTCCGCTCAGGTTTTTTCGCGCACAGATCTGGTAACAGACTCCGAACGTTTCTATAACAGTATTATCGAGCTGCTTCAAGACCTTAATGAGAAAGATGAAGTAGATACTCTCGTGGCATGGTGGAATCGGTAAGTATTTATCTGAGGCTATGTGCTTTAGAACTGAACATCACTAGTCAAGTCTTTCCACTTTATACCGACGTCGAGCGCCTTCCGTCCAAGGATAGCACACTCGCAAGGATTCGCGAGAAACGGAGAGTAGCCAGTGAGAGCAACGCAACTGCTGCTGCTGTTGGCGCATCTGAGTGAAGAAGCTACATACATCTCGTCGTATAGAACTATCAGTACTACTGTTCTCCAAGTAATCGAAGTCATATGCCGTCGGTCTCCTGCAACATGTTGCGATGGCTGATAGCATTTTTGTGCTGATTAGGAAAGCCGCAAGAGTTGAAGGCGCATACCCGTCCTGTTTGGGTTGACGACTTGTACCGTACTTGAAGGTCTTATCATCCGTTGGTACTCCGGCATGCATAGTGCATACCAAGAAGAATGCCGTGCGTTGCACCACGCGGCTTCGCGGTGTTCTCGATCGCATACTCCAGGGAGTCAGGACTTACGGTGATATGTAAATCTGACATATTTGTTACGGAAGATGAAGTGAGGTCCTCTGGCGTTGCTGGTCGTGTATGACAAGTAGCGGCTGGTTCTCGTTTGGTGGAGGCTTGACACTGATCAGGTAAGCCAGGAAAGATAGACAGTAAGTGTGACACGTACCGTCCTGCGTGAGTTGACCACTTGCGCTGCACTTGAAAGTCTTGTCGTCCGTTGGTACTCCGGCATGCATAGTGCATACCAAGAAGAATGCCGTGCGTTGCACCACGCGGCTTCGCGGTGTTCTCGATCGCATACTCCAGGGAGTCAGGAATTACGATGACATGTAAATCTGACATATTTGTTATGGAAGATGAAGTGAGATCCTCTGGCGTTGCTGGTCGTGTATGACAAGTAGCGGCTGGTTCTCGTCTGGTGGAAGCTTGACACCAATCAGGTAAGCCAGGAAAGATAGACAATAAGTGTGACACGTACCGTCCTGCGTGAGTTGACCACTTGCGCTGCACTTGAAAGCCTTGTCGTCCGTTGGTACTCCGGCATGCATAGTGCATACCAAGAAGAATGCCGTGCGTTGCACCGCGCGGCTTCTTGGTGTTCTCGATCACATGTTCCAGGAAGTTAGTACCCACGATGTCATACAAACTGATGACAAAGGCAACATACTCCCCTGTCTGGCTTATTGATCATATGTACCAGATAGGTATCAGTTCTCTATTTAGGCGGGATGGCGATGTCGACACTACTTGTCAGATATTTATCATATTTTAATTGCTGCCAACTCACCCAGGGATTAACTAAACTGATCAATTGCTGTATCAGGATGATGGAGGAGGGTGTACATGGTGTGTATTATAATACTAGCTAGGGTTATCTCGAAGTCTCATCAATTTCCTGATGCAGGCCCGGTGGATCATGTCGACGCGCTCTCTTCGATATCCCTCGGGCCTGTCCAAGTGTTACCGCCTTGCCGGCTGGCAGGCCCGGTGGATCTCGCTGACGCGATCTCTCCCATATCCATCGGGCCTGTCCGAGTGTTACCGCCTTGCCGGCTGGCAGGCCCTGTGGATCCCGTCGACGCACTCTCTTCGATATCCCTCGGGCCTGTCCGAGTGTTACCGCCTTACCGGCTGGCAGGCCCGGTGGATCTCGCTGACGCGACCTCTCCCATATCCATCGGGCCTCTCCGAGTCTTACCGCCATGTCGGTGCGCAGGCCCGGTGGATCGCGTTGACGCGATCTATCCCATATCCCTCGGGCCTGTCCGAGGTTTACCGTCGTGCCGGTTAGCAGGCCCGTTTGTATGCGTCCGGCACATATCGCCCGAATGCATCGGGCCCGCTCGATCATAGCAAGCCGCAGTGCTCCCCTCTACCTCAGGCCTGCCTGATGCCGCTGACACTCAGCTCACTGTTTGTTTGCGGGCATCTCTCAATGCAGCAGGCATTACCCTGCTCCATCCAAATGCCGGCCCGCTCATGGCCATCGGGTCACTTCCCATCTCCCTGTTTGCTGGCCTGTGCACGGGCCCGCCTGACTGAAACCCATTATTTTTGCGCGGGCTCGTCAAGGCTATCTGTACATAGTGACTGCATGGGCTCTGAAAGGACTACGATGCATCAAACTGAGCAATGGCCCGATGTCGCAAGACTTAGCATCTGTGCTCTCCTTTACCCCTGGTAGTCGAGCTCGGATGTTTGGCCCTGCGCTAGAGGAGTTGGACCTCTGCGAGGTCGTATTTTCGACGGCACAAGAATTGGGCACGAACCTGTTCGAGCACTTCGGCGTACGCGTTCTCTGTGAGGCTCTTGCCACCCGCAGAGGGGCGCGAGGTCGATTGACCATGCGGCAGTGCATCCTCAAACGCGTCTCGGACGGCGAAGAAATCAGGTTCGACATGACGGGCTGGTGGGGGGGCGGTCATTTTTACGTCTTTGGTGGATCCGTGCCTGTTGAGGTTTGGTATCCGCTCGTGTGAGGGCCTTGGAGCTGGGTTCATGTCCTCATGGTCACTCGGGGTGTTCTTTGTCTACTTCGACTTCATCTCTGATATACCTAACCTGATCTGCATGACCGCGATCCGAACCTGACATTCTCCTGAATCATGATCTTTTTCTTGTCCATTCTCCCATTGATACAGTACTTCTTTCGATCTCGTCATCATTTGCTCAGGTCTGAGAGCGAAGTTCCGCTCTATTATGATAAGCTTGGAACCATTATAATACGAATGTACATTCTAGTGACCAGACGACCCCTCGAGTTATTTCGTGCAAGCGCTTTGCAGGACGTACACGCGAACTCGTCGATGCACGAGAGCAACGCGACAACCGTCAAAAGCCGCCCGGCGATTAAGAGCTATTCGAGACGGGATAAATCGATTTTCCGAAACGAACATAAAATGTCGCTGGATAGGTCACCGGGAGGGCTTGTTATGCTGTCGAGGTATAAACGCACTAGCGTCTGCATACGGCTCAACATGTTGATGAAGTCCACCACGCCGACCACGGATTCTGGGGGAACGCCTCGTAAGCTGAGCGTCGTCAAACAGACCGCGCGTCACGGGACACAACACGAGTTCGATGGTGCGGGGATCTGGCGTGTCAACGCGCAGAAGAGGACATGCAGACACGTTGGTCCAGATTGATATTTTGAGATCTCGCAGGCAAGGCGCACATGAGGCGAGCTTGGCAAATGTGTCCTCGGGACACGACGTCGCGATGTGAAGATGCAGCACCTCAACACGGTCCAGATGCGCCATCACTTGAGCCATGAATCGTAGTTGGGAATTTCCGAGGAAGTGAGGACCTTGAGTGGAGCATACCTCAATCTGACCGACAGCTCTGAGTCCCTCCGTCCAACGTGGCGACGCCACGAAATGATGGGACCAAAGAGTTGAAGAGTTCAGAAGAGTTCAGAGCGACGTCGCGTACTGTACGCCTGCCGGGTTGGATAAACGTTTCGTTTTGTTTTCGAGTTGAAGGGTCACTGTCCAGTCGCTACAGTAGTCCCGTAGTTCACCTGCCATCAGGTACGATACCAGAACTTGCTCGGTGCTTTGGACTCACCAATGAGATTTTCAAGCGCCGACTCGGACTCGGGGAAATGCCGCCTGCAGCGGCTGAAACCTTGCTTGTCGATGTAGATTGGCAATGTCCTTCATACGTAGAAACAAAATATGTCATTTATTCCTTCGAGTTGAGATGGTAGTCCCAGAGCAGGTCTCGTGGTATGACCACCTTCATAGGTGGAGGGACTGAAGCCAGCACTCGCAGTGGTATTTACCTAGTACCAACCATGGACTGACTGTCCTTTGCAAGGCAGCTCCTGAGTGCCCTGTCAGACCTCGAAGTAAGTAATATTTCTGCATCCACTTGTCTTGTGCTGACGCTCATGCATTCGAGGGATACAACATGTTGCAAGTGCTCACAATACTGTTCGATACAATCACCTTGCTTGACAAGGTTTCTGGCACCCCGACAATTCGTGAGAAAGTGAAGCCCCTGTCTTACCGGTATATGCCGGGTCGGACTTCTAACTACCTTTGCACGTCTCGCTAAGGAGGAGCGAGGCGAGACGAGCACCGACCAACACGACTTCAAATATTGAGAGCATGAATTTTAAATAATGAGTCTACGACGCCTGAGGCTGCTGCAATGACTGTTATTGGCGGTTCCCAATTTTTTTTATTTCGATCGTCAAGCAAGGTTATCGCCGACGCAAGTCGGCATTTCCCAAGTACAACTGACCTGCTTCATTATTATGACTCCAGACTACCATATCAGGAACAAGCCAGATAACTCAGTCACGGCGAGCCCACTTAGACGGCGAGTAAGAAGGCTAATCGTACACTTCCTACTCGTGTTTGGATGCGGTGAAGGCGATGGGAAGCGGTGGCCGGAAAACGAGCGCTCGGGCGAGGTAGAGGCGACATGGCCCGAAAACGAGTGATCGGACTCATTTTCGACACGGTAGGGGCAACAGGGGGAGGCGACGGGGAGCGGTGTGGCCTGCAATTAAGCTCATTTTTAGGCCTGGTGCAAGCAACCAGAGGCCGTGGGGCCCGAAAACGAATGATCGGGTTCATTTCGACACGGATGAGGCGACGGAAGGCGGTAGGGGACGAAAAACAGTCGTAACGGCATGAAAACGAACGTCCTGGCTCGTTCGGACACAATGGAGGCAACAGAAAATGAATGATCGCCCTCGTTCAGCCAAGTTGGAGGCGACGGGGAGCGGTAGGCCCGGAAAACGAGCTACGGTGGCGCGAAGACGGACGTTCTGGCTCATTTGGACACGGTAAAGGCAACGGGGACGCAAAAAAGCGGGGGTGGCGCGAAAGCGAGCGGTCGAGCTCGTCCAGACACTGTGGGTGCGACGGGAGGCGGTGAGGGCCGGAAAACGGTGGCGGTGGTATGAAAACGCGCAATTGCGCTCGTTTAGCCATGATGAAGGCGACGGGAAGGCTGCGGCGGTGCGAAGTCGAGCGTTTCAGCTCGTTTGGACGTTGTGGATGGGACAGAAGGCGGTGGGGGCCGAAAGACGGTGACGTG
>JBBPMC010000890.1:0-15405 GCA_038090115.1 Strobilomyces echinocephalus
GTGCAATGCAATGGGTCACTTGCAGTAATTTGAGACTGCTCCTGCACAAATCATGCCTGGTAACTCTCTGCCTAGTGAGGGTAGCACTTCATTGTGCCCTTGCCTTCATCTCTTTCTGGCTGATCTTAAGCTGGGTGCCATGGGTTTCACACTTGAGCAATATCAGCAAATGCTGTGTGCATGGTGACTCAGAAGTGATTAGGACTACAAGACCACAGTGAGCTTGGTGGACAGTGTCAGATGAAGTGGACAACCACTCAGACAATCTGCCAATGTGGTGGAACACCCATGGCAGTGCCCTAGGAGCTGTCTAACTGTGTATGGGTAAATTGCCTCACTGGCAAGTTAGGAGGACTGGCCAAGTGGCAAGCAATGATACTTGGCTCCAATCATATTCAAGCATGCTTCACAGGATGCAACAACAGTAAGTCTAGTGAGGGTGAGGGCAATAGCATGTGTTAAAAATGTTTTATAAAGTGGAAGAGGTTTGTTTAAGGTTAAACGTGTTGAGAGAGTTGTGTGTGTGTGATATGGAAATGTAATCAACTGTGGCAAATGAATAAAATGAGCAGAAGAAAAAAAAATGGAGAACTGACTGTGGCACACAAGCATGGCAAGTAGTACCATATGGAGCAGAAAGAGCAGACAGGGCAGATGGGGCAGACAGGGACAGTTATAGAACAACAGACTAGAAACAAGGGGATTAGAAAAAGTGAAAAAATATAGAGGACAAGAGGGCTCACCATAGCATATGAAAGTGATAAAACTGAGTGGATTAAAAGACAGGGGATAGTGCAGTTGCTGGACACCTCATTTGTTTGTTCACTGGAAACAGAGGCATTCGGGATGAATAAAAGAGCACAAGGAGTAAAGAGCATGTTCATTAGCATTCCCTCCATGTCATTCTCCCACTTTTGGTATCTGAGCACAGTTAAGCCCTGCTTCTCTATGGAACACAGAAATGAAATATAAGAAGTGCCAGTTCATCCATTCACTGGGCACAGAAGTATTGGAATGTGTAAAGGAAACACAAGCAGTGAAATGACTGACAGTAGTGAGCAAAAGCATGGTTGAGCCATGCTCCCCTACAGAGAAAGCTGTGCATCCAGATTCTATGCAATTCAAGTTCCAAGGAATATATGTGCATCATGCACACTGCCTAGATGGTCAAGATTATAGTTAACAATGCATAAGTTGTGCAATATTAATATCAGGTCAGACATGAAAATATTGTCTAAAATGGTGTGCACCTGATAGTTCATTGAATATGTTGCCTTCCTGTCATAAAGTGTATCCTTAAAAAAGCTTGGCTGCTGGAACAATGAGATGGTTGAGCTGTCTGCTACAAAGATTTCATTCCACCATTCTGGACAAATCTTTTCTTCAATAAATGCCTACCAATCTCTCTGCATCCTCTGAGTCTCTCTGCAGCACCTAAATATATTCATTATGATGGCTCAGGAGTGTGATCATGACATAGTGCATGCAGTTGATTACCAAACTTACACTGACTCCTACCCATTGAGCCACATTTTCAGAGGAAATTGTGTTTCCATAATATCCTGCACAATTCAGGAAAATTGTAAGTTGGATTGAAACTGGAAGCTATAGATTCAGCCCTTGCAAATGAAAATTTGGATGCTGATGGATTTTATTTACAATGCAGTCAAGCATCACAAGTTTAACATATAGTTTTTTGCAGAACAGATATGGCAGAAATACAGCAAAGTGCTCAAGAAAGTATATTTGCAGAGTGCTGTGGAGCTTGAGACTGCTTCATGGTGATATTCAGTTATTTCTCCCTCATCCAGGCTTCCCCTGAGCCTTGAGTCAATGACAATCCATAGACTTTGTCTGATGGGCTAATAGATCTAGATCATACATTAGCCTTATTTTTGGTTCTTGGACCATCTAAACATTGGTCTATTTACTTTGGATTTATGTTGTTAGGCATTTCCTTATTAGTTATAATTGATTGTACCATAGTTACAAGGCCTAGCAACTTCCCAGCCCTTTTAAGAACCATTAACACACTTCCTATATAACTTACTTCCTACCATACAACTACTACCATCTCCTGACTTTCTGAATGATCTCTTCCTTGACAAAAATGACCTTCTTTCTTCTCCCTCAACATTTTGACCACATTTTCAGACTTCCATAGACCTTCAAACTTTTAGACACTGGTTTCATATGCCTTTAGCCTACTTTCTAGCTCCTAGGACTTCAACAATTGATCTCAGACCTCTTTTGCAGTAAACAGATCACATCTATGCATCCTCTCAATCTATTTTCCAGGTATCAAGCTCAGATAAGCTTTTAATAGGCTTGGATAAACTTCTGATAAATTTAGATAGGCTTTGATAAGCTTGCTGTTATAATTCAACTATAACAAAAGCCAAGTGATCAATAGTCACTTTACTTATGAAACAGGAATCATGTGCATATTACATTAACAAGCTAATTAAGCATGTATAATGAAAAATTTTAATCTTGACCTTTAACCTTTGGCAGAATATGTCTATTGTATTCACATTTCGCTATCAAAGCACTATTATGCAGTCTAGGATAATATACAATCATTTTATTTGGCTCCATGGATACACTAGGAATTATGCAAGCAAAATTTAAAATGGTTTGAACATAACAAACTAATCATGTCACTAGAATATTGGTGTCCATTTGAAAAACCATTTATTGGCATGTCTACAAGGTGTCCAGTATCTCAGGGATGATGATCACTACTGATGATGACCATGTCATGCTTATCATTGTCAAAGACAAAATCTGTGGATACAAGGTTTTATAAGTTAACTATATAATATGTATATAATCTTCAATGAGATCAAGATAGCATTACTACTACTTGCTCTAATATGATGATCCTATCACAGAAGACAGATGAAGCACACTATTCATATTGATATACACATGTTGTCTATATATTCTATATCAACATTTGTTGCTATAGTAAGGACCATGATGAAAAAGATTTCAGAAAATTCAATGTTCTTTTTGTGTACTGGTTTGGGCAAACTACTCACCTTCTCTCTAGTGTTGCCACCTGACATCTTTGAAAAGTCAGTCTCATACATAAGAATGATCCTGATGTATTTGGTTTCCATGATCTAAATAATAAGGTTCAAAGTGTTCACTCATGTTGGATTTTGTGATATCACCTCTTTTTGAGATTACTAAAATGTTGCCCAGGCTGGAAGTCAGACTCTCAGCCTTGTTATATTTGCCTTTGTTTATTTGAGGTATACTTATATCCTGGAAGTCCTTTGTATGCTCACAGTGGACTTCAGGGTCATCCTAAGTTGATCCAGTAGGTGGCTAAGTGCCCTAATCAATCTTTTCACTCTCAAAAACTTGATTCCATTACCTTGGCTAGAAATGATAAAGAAATTGCTTAGGAAATCTTTTATCTTGTCAAAATAAAGAGTAAGACTGGAATTTCTGTGATGTCAACATGTAAGTCATTCAGATTCACCATCTCACATCATTCCCAATTGTGTTGAGTAGTTTTGTTAATTATGACATGTTTATGTGATTTTGTGGTGGAAGTATCAGAAACAAGGGTTTACATTGTTGGGACAAGTTTCTCTTGTCAGATGGTACAAGAGCACAAGCTGGAGATGGGATAAAGAAAGTGGAAGAGGAAGAGAAATATCCAGATATTGCTAATAAGAAGGCCATGAGGCTTAACCTGTTGAGAGTGAAAAGCTTGGGGCACTTAGCCACTCACTGGATCAACTCAGGATGATTCTGAAGTTCACTGTGAGTAACCAAGGAGGAGATATAGAGGACTTCCAGGATATATGTGTACTTTAAATAAACAAAGACCACAAGGCTGCGAGTCTGATAATATTTTAGTAGTTCCAGAAAGATGTGAAATCACAAAACTCAATATGACCTTGTATCAGGAAATTAATAAGTTTGAGATGGTCTTATCTAATCTTCTTGATATCACTGTTGATCAGCTCAGTTAATTCCTGGGAAGGTTGACAGTAATTAAAATACAATGAATAAATATGCAATTTCCCATATGCATGTTAAATTGCTAGGTCAAAAAGAATGTCCAAGACACACCTGTTATGTGGTTCAGGCAATAGTTTGTTGAAACAACTTATAGAGCACTAAAAATACTGATCAGCACCCCCTGGTATGTGGTCTTGTAGAAAACAATATTCCTAATGTCATGTTCATTGGTGAGCAATTTTAACTATGTTGTTTTTATCCACCTTGTATTGTTCTAACAGTGAATTGATCTCAGATTAAGCAACATTAAATTCATTCAAGTCTATTTAATGTCTTCATTTGTTTCAACATCATCAACATTCAATTATATATTTGCATTGATAAAATGTTTAATGCAAGCATGGAATATTGAATTAGCTAGAAGTGATTGTATTCAGCTGGGGCTAGGAACATTCTTGAAATCTATTAGAAAAGGAAATGGAGGTGGAAACTCCCCATTCCTTGTGAGCTACAATATATCCATTGATCTACCCAGCAGATGTACATAAATGTTTTCATAGTGTTTAGATAGCAGAATCAATAGGATGGTAATGGTGTTTTTTGCTTTGATAAGCTCACAGAGCTTACTATGATGATACAATCACAACAAAATTCATCAAATGGATTTAGGCAATAGGTGAATATAGTAGTGGGTCCTTGATTAGTTATTAATCTTTGCAAAGGTGGACAAGGAAAATAAAATCTAGAATGAACTATTACAAGTAAAAGGCTTGGTTCAGGCATTTAGCCACTTATTTATTCAACTTAGGATAACTCTGGAGTCCACTATGAGTAATCAAAAATAATATTAAGATAGATAGCAAGTTATTTATTATTGTACTTAAGATTATAGAATCAACTTACTTCCTCTACATTTTAACTCATTTAATAAGCTCATTTTGAAGCTAATTGACCTCTACCTGAGTGATCTCCCTGGATATTTCAAGCGACCTCACAGAACAACAGGAGCAATAAACATATACTAGAAACCTTAAGCTTTGGTGGTCATGTTGAAGGCTGCAATGTAATTTTTACACAAATATGGCAAAAGGGCAGTTGATTGATCTTGATACCAATTTCTTCTTAAATATGAGAAGCAATCTTATATTGCTCTCTTCCCTTGTCTTTATCTTTGAATTGACTAGTCTATAGTTTAACAAGTGTTAGTGCCATGTTTTAAAAAAAAAAAAGCAAAGTGTGTAGAGCAAATAAATAACATTTTGCATGAGATCCTCCAGAATCTGTATATGCACTGAATCTACAGCCACTATTTTTGTTTCTCAATCTACTCCCAGTTCTGCATGTGATTCAGATCCTCATGATTAGTAGTAAGGTCTTGACAGTGCTTAGGATGGTCTGGATCAAAGCCAATATGTATGAATAACTAAGGTGTCAGAATGTAAGGAGAGACACCAGCATCTCATTGAACATTCAATTCATCAATGGCTCACTCTTAGCTTTCATTTCTGATGCATGGCCACTATATCTCAGAAATGGTCTATTGTATAAGGTTCACTTTTATTGCAGGTTATTTATTATATCCAAGAATAGCGAGACTGAAGGTAATGTAGGTTATAAAATGGTACACTTGACCTACATGTATATATATATATACTTCTATATTCATACTGACAACAACTTTTCCATAGCTATCAGATGTCAAAGGATTTTTCTCTGGTCTTTAATTGACTAGTTTTATAACTTCTTTTGACTCTTCTGGCTAACATCTTAGTATTGTATCAATTGTTTCCACTTGAGACTTTTAGCACATATGTAGTGATTTTAGGTATGAACATTATGTCTTGAAGCACACCCAAGACACCTTCAGCATACTTGAGTACATCACACTATTTCTTCTTGTTTGTTTCTAATTTAACTTTTTTTTTCTTATATACAACCCAGTGGTCTGTGCACTGTCTTTTTGTTACTGCCATTGCCCAGTCTGTCTTACTGCTGGCTTTATACATTGTCATTACCTATTTTTTACCTCTTTTGCATTCCTTACCTTTAACCCAGTGCCCCTGCTAATGCACTGTAGTTGGAGTAGTGGCACTGTGAATTATATTCAGTAAGTGTTTCTACTATTGCTCTTGTCAGTAAATTTATTTTTCATTCTGGTTTACTGTAGATGCTGATGTCAAGTGTACTGTTGAGTACATTTACTATATGTTAAAATCTTGGTATGTATAGTGCTTGATTCTACTATATAGGGCTGTATGTTCTCATTTCACTGATCTTCTTCAGGGGCCCAGGATGGGTTTGCTTCCAAGCACTGTTGTCTTGCAATCATTAAAGACTACATGACTAGGGTGGTATGGTGGGTACATGACATGTGAAGCAAACATGTGATACAAGACACATTTCCAGTTCCTTAGGAGATTGGGGAAACATAGGACTGTAAATCATGTTACTTGAATGGTCAGTAAATGATGGAGTTACTTACTGTCAGAAATAAAGTACTCTACAGCATTAACTAATTTTGCCAAGCTGAGGGCTGAGGGGCAAATGAAAGCAGAGGCAGTGGGAATGCAAAGTGTTCAGTGGTGAATGCAGTATCAGATACCTCATCCCCTTGCTCTGAAGTTGGTTGGAATAGAGGTCATTGTACTCCAGTTACTACTACATATATTGGACAATGACCAGGAGATGGTGGTGTAATATACTGAATGCTTGGAAGGTGCTTTGGGGGATAAACACACTAAAAAGATCAAGCTTGATACATAGATATCTTGTGTTCTTCATTTGAGTGATTGCTCGCCATGGTGGTCATCAAGAGAGAGAATAAGAAATGAATAGAGTTACAACCATAATAGATGAAACAATATTATCAAAGATCATGTGGCACATGCCTTAATTGGAACAGCCAGAGAGCTTTGCTGAGGGTAATCCCAAGGAGACTGTTTGTCTTCTGAAGAAGTCGCTGTATGGCACCAAGTGTTGTGTGCCTGGTGATTGCACACCATGGCAGCATTGCTGTATGTCAGCATTTCCACTTCAGCCACATTGTGGCTGACTTTATTGTTATGTATAGTTGTTGTGGTCCATTAGTATAGTCTATAACTTGAGATTCTGATGTAACTGTTGAAAACGAAAAGCTTGGTTGAGGCACTTAGCCACCACTGGATCAACTCAGGACGACACTGGAGTCCACTGTGAGCAACCAAGGAGGAGACACAGTGGACCTGCAGGATATGAGTGTGCTTTAAGTAAATAAACACAAATACAACAAGGCTGAGAGTTCAACTCCCAGCCAGGGCAAACATTTTAGTAGGCCAAGAGAGAGGCGAAATCACAGAATTCAACAGTAACTGCTCTTTAGCCCCTTACACTAGATCCCAGGTATGTCCTTAGTACTTTATAGCGCTCCAATATAGTCTCTTACATCAGACTCCAGCTGCTCTTGTTCAGCTATCTAACAACAGGGACACTGGAATGAGCCTTGGGGATTGAGGAAACACATTGAAGACAACTGTCAAGAGATCAGGCCCAAAAAGGGGAGGAGAGCCCAAGGAGGCACAGGCACCTGAAAAAACATGGTGGAGGCGACAGGAGAGTAGCAGTGCCCGAAAAAGATGATGGAGGCAATGGACAAGCGCTCAAGCTCATATAGACATAACAGGAGCAGTGGGCAAGCAGTAGCACCAATAAAAGGAGGGTGGAGGTGATGGGTGAGCATTGACACCTAAAAAAACACAGTGGGAACATGAAATGAGCGGTCAGACTCATAGAGACATGGTGGGGGTGGTATAGGAAGGCAGTGGTGCCTGAAAAAGGACGATGTGCAAGTGGTGGCACCCAAAAGAACATAGTGGGGGTGCATGAGGGGTAATGGATGAGCAGAAACACTCAAAAAGAAGGGGGTGACAGGTGGGCATTGGTGACACAGTAGACACGGCATGGGAGCATGGTGGTGCTCAAGTTGATGCGGTGAGTGGAAGGACAAGTGAGCATGAGTGAAGCAAAATGCTGATTTGAACATGGATCTATGTAATTATGATATTGCATTTCCCTGTACTCCAGTGACTGTTGGCACTATATGTATTGCACACTGTCATCCTTGCCAGTATGACATAGCCTGACATGCACTGTGGAGCCAGGTGCCTGTCACATTACTAGAGTATGTATGAAAGATCACCGGTTGAATCTCAGGGTGAAACAGAGAGAAGGAAACAGTATAGTATGGGCAATTGATCTTAGAAGACTGAATCATCCACATCCACATCAATGTCATCAGGCTTTGAGACGTCTTCTCCTGCCAGTCAGTTGAGATTTTTGTCGTCGAGACCAGTGAGGTCAATCACAGGGATAGAAGATCTGAAACAAAGGTAGTAAGGTATAACATGGAATGCTGCATAGCACAGCTTGAAGACTGAGCTGTCCAACTTGGCCAAAGAGATACAACCTGCCAGAAGTCTAATGAAGGATGACCATTGGGCCGAGGTATCTTGGCTTTGTTTGTCAGTTCAGTTCCTTCTCTACATGCATATTGCAGACTAGTATCATACTTCTAGGCTGGAAGTTGAAGTTTTTGCTTTGGCTCTTGAAGGTGGCCTTGAAGTGCTTGATTGACTCAAAGTGAGCCTTCAAGACATGCTCACCAATCGTCTCTAAGTCTTCTTGACACTTTTGGAGCTGATGAGCTCACCAAGCGATTAAGTCCCACAGACTATAGGTATCTGTTTCAAATAGTGGAACGAGAAACATTGCTACAGTAAGATTGAAATGAAAGAGTGGTTCGATGCCATGAACCATAATATATGGTGATAGACCAGTTGAACAGACTATGGTGACTTGCTTGAGCTAAAAGACCAAGTGAGTGTGGTGGTATGCCAGTGAGACACCCCCCAGGGAACTTTTGATGATGGACTCCTGGACACCAAAATGACACTGTTTGACCATGCCCTTGAGTTGATCCAGTGGTGGCTAAGCGCTCCAACGTAGCTTTTCACTTTCAATAGGTTATGAACCCTGTAGCACTTGGCCTCTGTTGCCAAATGGAGAAACATGGATATATTCTGGTCCCTAGTAGTGTCACTAATATGTGGCTTAGGGGTGTGTGTTGGAATCCTATATCCACACATCTCAGACAGTGACAAGACCTGGTAGTCTAGTGGTTAGCTGGAGTCCGATGTAAGAGACTTTATTAAGGCGCTACAAAGTGGTAGGAACATATCTGGAGTCCGATGTATGTAAAAGACTGAAGAGCTCCTACATCAGACTCTCAAGTTCTATACTACTGGACCACAACAACTATACATAACAATAAGGTCAGCTATAATGTGGCTGAAGTGGAAATGCTGACACACAGCAATGCCATGGTGCACAATCACCAGGCACACAACATATTTCTCTTATTTACAGACCCATTGGCTGTTGGCCATCTTTTTAGATGGACCAATGTTGTCAGTCTCTACTTAGTTACTCTTTAGAGTAGTCCCTTAGCCTTCAAAGGCCCTGTCTGAGGTACAAAATATTGTCCTTAGTTACATAATGGACAGCTTACCTTTTGCTCACTACCAACCATCACCATTCCGTTCACTGACCATTTCACCAACCGCACTGCTCACCACTTGCTGTTTATGACTGTCTCACTTCTTCTTCACTCCCACACACTATCTGGACCTCAACCTGAACTATCAGACTCTTCAGCACACCCTTCAGCCCACTTTTCTCTTCTTCTGAGCAGCTTGAAGTCCTCTCCCTCTGTGTCCTCAATCTCCAAGGATTCCCTTAGGAAGAACTAGCCTTCCCACAACCCCTACTGACTATCAGGACTTGTCTGGTGACTAGATAAGTCACCCAAGATGGACTTGTTGTTTTACAGTGATCACTTTTATGTACACATAAGAGTGTAATTTTTATTTCTCTTTGGATCTGTGTGACCTGTGCTAACTCCACTGTTCCCAGTGCTTTTCCTCTCCATTCTAGAAACTGCTGGCTGCTACAACTGGAGCTGGCTCTCTAGACACCTCTCTACTATTGCTTGGAAACATTTGGCCATGGATTGCTTCAGACCACACACATTCAAATTTTGGCAAGGTGAACTGATAAGACTATATAGTAAATATATACAACAAGGTGTCCAGTTCAAGGAAGGTGAGTACAACAGACTGAGCAAGGCTATTGCACTCATTGCTGTATCAGTCCAGATTCAGTTAGGGATGATCCTTGCTGCTACATGCCTTAGCAATCTAACATTCATGGTCCAGTTCATAAGATCTGAAAGTATCGTCATCTGTTATTCTTTCACCTGACTAACTCCTGAGTCTTACATTGAATATTCTGTGTCCCTTCATCGGCAGGTGCAGCTGCTGGCTCTCAGATTATTTTCACGCAAATGCAAATGATGGCATCCAGGGCAGGTCTCTGCTGGATCCACAGTACCTTCATGTGGAAAGGAGAGAATGAAGGATTCCCTGTATTCCAATGGATCATTATAATGATATCAGTCATATAACAGGTGCATTTATTGAACACCAGGTCAGTCTATTATTGCAGATTTGAGTTCACTTGGTGAACTCTGTCACAACTGCTTTACTTCTGAAGTCCTTATCCAAGTTAATTTCTTTGCTAGGTAAATGTCAATCAATTGTTCACCATATTCAAGGAGGTGATAGGGCCCAACAGACTGTCTTATCTTCAGCCACTATAGTATCTGGATATGAAACTCATGATTTTTGCTTGCAGTGCTGTAAGTGTCCACTGGAATTTGCTTTTACACATAGTGCTGAGCTACTCCACAGTTCCTTACTTGTCTTGAATTTACTGTCAATAAACCATAGAGGTGAGCAGATGAAGCTTGGAAGAAATTAACTCCTGAGAACCTTCCACAAGTCAGACTTTTTTTCTGCAAGGTCCTCAAAGGCAATCTCAGAAGTGCTCCTAAATGAGGTCACCATTGATGCGCTGAATGGTCTATTGGATCTTATAGAGCTCTAACTCAGGTGATTAACTTGAATGTCCATTCTTTGAGGTATTGTGCCCTTTATTATGTACATGCAAATATCAGAGTGATAGTTAGTCTATGTAATGGTTGTACATGCCTGCACAATTTTCCTGCCTCTCAGCTTCATGTCCTCCACTGACATTCTAATGTTTTAAATGTGCTTGATCAGCTTTGATTCCACATTGACAAGATAGTGAATTTTTTGTGTTGACAGATATTGACTCCCCAGTCCCTATCAACTACAAGGGTTACTGATGATGGTCCACGACTGATACCCTTATCACCAATAATCACACTTGAGATGTGAGCATAATCTTGCAATGGCCAGCTCAATTTCTGATGAGTATCAAGTATTGTGTACTGGTCAGTAACCACACTGATTGATGAGGCTATAATTGACTTGGTTTACTGTGCATAGCAGCCTGCCTTGGTCAGCAAGGGTTTGTGATTCTCTACCAGTCATTCTGGATGCTAAATATGATATTGCAGCTGATATCCTATTTGTGATCTCAACTGGCAGTTATATTCAGTTGGTGAGTTTGTTTGTTGTGAGCCCTGTTGCAGCCTGCTGAGTGTCTGCAAGCATGTTGTCATCTTGAAAGACCAGGAAGATAAATTCACTTACAACAACTTGGGCACTCTTTTGCATAATCTAAGGGTCCTTCTCCTGGACAAAGCCACATCAGCCATGAATTCAAACTTGGAAGAGGTCGTACAGTCAGTACTTGACCAGCATCAGACAAATTCTCAGTTCCAGAAGGATAGTTGATGAGGCTGAGGATTATACAAGGAAAATCTGGTCTTGGGAGGTGAGGGGCACCTCTGCTTGCATGACTTGGATCAGTGTAGTTAGTTGAACACAAAATGCAGACAAAGGCCAAGCAACTCAGATGGCACACTCAAGTATGTTACATAAAATGTCACATGATGATAGTTTTTTAGTGCCACCAACATGATAACCATCACCACACCAACTTTAACACCATACAGATCACTTGACACTGGCAAGGACAGTGCAATGACATAACAACAACGACCATACTATCTCTGCCATATATTCCACCGCACACAATCCAGACCAGTACTAGCACTAGCAATTGTCTTCACAAGGGCCTTGAATACATCAAGGATGCATAGGGTCTGCATTCTCCACCTGCCTTGCTCCACATTGACATCCACAATGCCAGGGAGGCCATTGCAGCAACCAACATTAGACTCTCAACAGATATTTCAAGATCCCAGTCACATCAGGAAGCTTATAATGAACCCCCATACACAAAAAATATCTTACTGATACTGCTTTCATTCAGAAGGTGTGCCTCCATATTGGATCCTCCATGAGCCATATTAAATAATCATTGTTTGTGCAGCTTCAATTGATGCAGCAAAATGTAAAACTATATAGTTCCTCATCTACTGTATTTGAGTTTGGGCTCAGATTTACTCCATTAACCCATCCATATTTGACACTTTGGCCAACAAATCTGTAAGATTGACATCTGTTCCATGGTCCAGACCAAACATTGGTCCACTTTTCAATCTTGTTCTTAGTCCTCAGTGTTATGTGCCTGGTGATTGTGCACTATGGCATGCCTATGTGTCAGCATTGAGGCACACTTGTACCTAGTGTGCGCTTCAGCCACTTTGTGGCTGATGCTATTGTTATATATGGTTGTTGTGGTCCAATAGTATAGAATTTGAGAGTCCGATGTAACTGCTCTGCAGTCTCTTACATCGGACTCCAGATATGTCCCTACAGCTTTGTAGTGTTACAAGTGTGCCCATGACCGACTACAAGAAGGCCAAAACTGAAGGGACCAAGGGACCCCACCACTTTTTTCCTTCCACAGACAGCACAATGGACCTGGAACAACAGATCCAAGAGAACCAGCACCTCTCACGTATGTTCCTGCCCTCTTCCTAACCCTCCCAAACACTGTCACTGCACATAGCCATCTTCAACAGATTGTTGTGTGCCTAATGACCACTTCAGCCACTTTGTGGCTGAACTTGTTATTATGTATAGTTGTTGTGGTTGCAGTAGTATAGAACTTGAGAGTCCGATGTAACTGTTCTTCAGTCTCTTACATCGGACTCCAGGTATGTCTCTGTAGCGCTTAATATAGTCTCTTACACTGGACTCCAGCTGCCCTTGTTCAGCTGCCTAACACAGATACTGTGGATCCCATTACTCCATCTCTGTCTCCACGTACAGCCATCTCTAACAGACACCACGGATCTCATCATCCCTGATCTGTTCCTTTCTGTTTCCTTTAATCCTTTTCCCCTTGACAACAGACGCCCTATACCTACTTAGTAGAACCCTCAACCCTAACGGTTCCCACCCCTTGATCTTCTTTCACTATCTAAGTAGGACATCTTCCCCTGTATTTCCTCAGCTAGTTCTACCTTTATACTGCATAGTAATCTAGTGCTCCCTTTCACACTTGACATCTCAGTGTGAGACCTTTGTCTAAAGTCGTCACTATAAGGACTATTCTTCTGTAAGATTTCACTTCACTCTAGATGAAGTGCTTTGCCTAGGTTCTATCTATGTTATTAAGCATAACATGTGGTGCTGTAATTCAGTCTCTTCCATCAGACTCCAGCTGCCTTTGTTCAGCTGTCTAACACTCAGCCCATTAGAACATTAGTCCACTTGCTTCAGACTTATTTTTTTGGTATTTCCTTATTAATTACAGTTTGTCATACCTCAATTACAAGGCCTGGTGACTTCCTAGCCCTTTTAAGGACCCTTAGCACACTTTCCATGTAACTTACTTCCTTCCATATATCATCTACCATCACTAAAATACACAAACAACCTCTTCCTCAACTTCAATGACCTTCTCCTTTCTCCCTTGACCTTTCAACTGTGTTTTCAGACTTCCACAGACCAACAGACTTTCAGACTCCGCTTTCCTGCACCTTCAGCCCACATTTCAACCTCAAGGACTTTACTAAAGCAAATGATCTTGGACCTCTTTTGGGCTGAACAGATCCCACCTAAACCCCTTTGCAACCTATTTCCCGGGTGTCACTCCACTTGGGTTTGTTGTTCTTCAACAGTTCAACTAGAGTGGGGTTAAGATGCTCAGCAACACCATTGTGTTGTGGCATATCATGCATGGTAAGCTTTTGTTCCGTTCCACCACGAGTGAGATAAGAAAACTCATCACTTAGGTACTCCCCCCATAGTTAGAATAAAGCCATTTACAGTAGGCAACAAAACCATTACAATAACTAATCTTGATATGTTGTGAGCACTTGTGGGAATTTCGCTTAGCTTTGGCGTGGCAAAACACAGTACAAATAAACAGCTACGATTTGGTCTTTTGGTCATGTGATTTGGCCTATATTTGGCCATAATATAGCCATTTTAAGCCATGCATGTCATTGCAACAGTTTTGTTGCTAATTCATTTAAACAAGGAAACCATATGTTGCAGTCAGGTATGAGTGTGGGAATAAGTCATGTAATGCATGAATAGTTCAACATGGTATAAACAAAGCAAAACACCATCGCTTTCACTACTTCTTTCATCATGAAATCTCTTTCTCCTGACCAAATCACCCAAATCCTTGCTTTCTTGGAATTGGGGTAATCAACTCATCAAATCTCTGTTTCTACTGGGTTCAACCACTCTACTGTCAGCCGTATTCGCTCCAAACACTGTCCCAACATTCCTAAAGCCTCTGGTGGTCGTCCATCCATTATTTCCCCTACTGATATGCGACATACTATTCGACTTTTTGGTACTGGAAAGACTGAAAATGCAGTCCAGATCACCAAAACTCTTCAGGATGTGAAGAACCATTCCATCTCCCCCCAGACAATTCGTTGCCACTTGAAAAAAGCTGGTATGAAGGCTGTGGTGAAGCAGAAACGTCCTCTTCTCTCCCAGCGTCATAGGAGGAATAGGTTGGACTTTGCATTGAGTCACCAGCACTGGACTGTGGATGACTGGAAGGGTGTCATATGGTCAGATGAGACTAAAATCAATCGCATTGGCTCTGATGGTAGGAAATGGGCTTGGAAAAAGGCAGGAGAGGGCCTTAGTGATAGACTTGTGGAGGGTACAGTGAAGTTTGGAGGGGGATCAGTGATGCTATTGGGTTGTATGACCTTGGAAGGGGTTGGAATGGCTTGCAGGATTGATGGTAAGATGGATGCTAATCTCTATGTGCAGATTTTGGAGGATGAACTTCAGCAAACACTGGTGGACTATGGATATTCCTATGAGAACATTATCTTCCAACAGGATAATGACCCCAAGCATACCAGTAGGAAGGCCAGGGAGTGGCTTGAAGAGCATGGATTTGAAGTCATGGTATGGCCTGCTCAATCACCAGACCTTAATCCTATAGAACATCTGTGGTTTCTTCTGAAGAGAAGACTAGCAGAGTATTCTGAGCCATCAAAGGGAGTATTAAAACTTT
>JBBPMC010000891.1:0-15399 GCA_038090115.1 Strobilomyces echinocephalus
GGGAAACGTGTATCAGGATGATGGCGAACCTTCCTGATTTAATAGAGATCATAGAAGGGATACTAGGAGTATATGTAGGAGATCACTCAAGAAAAATGCAGAGTACCCGGAAACTATCTGGGACACCTCTAGGATGTCATACATAGTTGGGAAACGTGTATCAGGATGATGGCGAACCTTCCTGATTTAATAGAGATCATAGAAGGAATACTAGAAGTATATGTAGGAGATCACTCAAGAAAAATGCAGAGTACCCGGAAACTATCTGGGACACTTCTAGGATGTCATACATAGTTGGGAAACGTGTATCAGAATGATGGCGAACCTTCCTGATTTAATAGAGATCATAGAAGGAATACTAGGAGTATATATAGGAGATCACTCAAGAAAAATGCAGAGTGCCCGGAAACTATCTGGGACACTTCTAGGATGTCTTACATAGTTGGGAAACGTGTATCAGGGTGATGGCGAACCTTCTTGATTTAATAGAGATCATAGAAGGAATACTAGGAGTATATATAGGAGATCACTCAATAAAAATGCAGAGTGCCTGGAAACTATCCGGGACACTTCTAGGATGTCATACATAGTTGGGAAACGTGTATCAGGGTGATGGCGAACCTTCCTGATTTAATAGAGATCATAGAAGGAATACCAGGAGTATATATAGGAGATCACTCAATAAAATTGTAGAGTGCCCGAAAACTATCTAGGACACTTCTAGGATGTCATACATTGTTTGGAAACATGTATCAGGATGATGGTGAACCTTCCTGATTTAATAGAGATCATAGAAGGAATACCAGGAGTATATATAGGAGATCACTCAAGAAAATTGTAGAGTACCCAGAAACTATCTAGGACACTTCTAGGATGTCATACATAGTTGGGAAACGTGTATCAGGATGATAACGAACCTTGCCGATTTAATAGAGATCATAGAAGGAATACCAGGAGTATATGTAGGAGATCATTCAAGAAAAATGCAGAGTGCCCGGAAACTATCTGGGACACCTCTAGGATGTCATACAATGTTTGAACACATGTTCCAGGATGATTGCGGACCATCGTGATTTAATAGAGATCATACAAGGGAAACTAGAAGTACATCGAGGAGATCACTCAAGAAAATTGTAGAGTGCCCTGACACTGTCACAAACACTCCTACAATGTTATCCAATGTTTGGAAACACATATCAGGACGATGGCAGATCTTCCTGATTTAATAAAGATCATAGAAGGAAAACTAGGAGTACATGTAGAAGACCACTCAAGAAAAATATAGAGTGCTCGTAAACTATCTAGGACACTTCTATGATGTCATACATAGTTGGGAAATGTGTATCAGGATGATGGCGAACCTTGCCGATTTAATAGAGATCATAGAAGGAATACCAGGAGTATATGTAGGAGATCATTCAAGAAAAATGCAGAGTGCCCGGAAACTATCTGGGACACATCTAGGATGTCATACATAGTTGGGAAATGTGTATCGGGATGATGGAAAACCTTCCTGATTTAATAGAGATCATAGAAGGAATATCAGGAGTATATGTAGGAGATCACTCAAGAAAAATGCAGAGTGCCCAGAAACTATCTATGACACTTTTATGATGTCCTACAATATTTGGAAACATGTATTAGGACAATGGACGACCTTTCTGATTTAATAGAGATCATAGAAGGAAGACTAGGAGTATATGTAGAAGACCACTCAAGAAAAATGCAGAGTGCCCAGTAACTGTCTAGGACACTTCTAGGATGTTATACAAGCTCGGGAAATATATATCAGAACAATAGATGACTTTCCTGATTTAATAGAGATCATAGAGGGGAAATCATAAGTATATGTAGGAGATCACGGAAGAAAACTATAGAGTGCACTGAAACTGTCTAGAATACTTATAGGATGTCACACATAGTCGGGAAACGTGTTTCAGAATGATAGATGATCTTCCTGATTTAATAGAGATCACATGAAGGAGATCACTCGAGAAAAATATAGAGTACCCAGAAACTGTTGAAAACATTTCTATGATGTTATACAATATTTGGAAATATGTATCAGAACGATGAATGACCTTCCTGATTTAATAAAGATTATAGAAAGGAAATCTGGAGTACATGTAGGAGATTATTCAAAAAAACATCAGAGTGTCTGGAAACCGTCTAGGACACTACTGTTATGTTATACATAGTTTGGAAACATGTATCAGGATGATGGCAGATCTTTCTGATTTAATAAAGGTGGTGGAAGAAAGACCACAGATATGTGTAGAAAATCACCTGAGAAAATAACAAGCATTCCTAATCTAAAATTATCATGCCAATCATCTCAATGCTCCTGCTCGTACTCCTACTCCTCTTCCTGTACCTGCTCTTCTTCTTCCTGCTCCTCCTGCTCTTGCTCCTCTTCATCATCATCACTCTTGTTTTTGGTGAAGTCCTTTTTCTTTGCTCCTCCACAAGCTTGTTCCCTGTTTTGCTGCTCCTGATGCTGTAGCATATGTCGCACTGGAGGCTTTCGAGCATTTTTCACTTTGGCAGATTTTCGTTTCCTTGCACCCTGCATCTTTTGTCTTTCCATGATCATTGCCTTGCTTGCTAGAAGATTGTCATAGCCTGTGTACTCGAAGAGATCTGTCTGGAGCTTTTTCCTTGACTTCAAAACATGTGTTGCCTTTTGTCGTGTCCGTGGTGCTTTCTCTTGTGAAATTCCTTCAATCTTGTAAAACTTTGGATTGGTGACCAGAATCATCTTGTTTTCCTCTGCTTTCCAAGTCCTTCCAGGCGTCTTTGTACTTCCCTTGACTGCATCTGGCAAAGTTTGTAGCAAGGAAAATATCTTCCCTAGCCGATCAGTGATCTCTAATGTGAGGGAAAGAGAACTGTTTGCGATCAACTGATGATATTCCCATATATACCCTGGCTCTGTCCAGAAAAGATTCCAGGGTGACCTGTGTGGTGGCTTTGAACAGGAACCAGATTCAGGAAAGAAAACATGAATTCGCTCTGCAAAGCTAGGCTGGCGGCGACCAGCTCCAGCACTTCCAGGGATGTCTGCATTGCAGGCCTTGAAGGAACAGGAACGAATGGTCCTAAAGACGCTGTCCAAAGACCAGCTTTGAATAGCATCCTGCAAAGACATCGGCTCTGGTCTGTGTTCTGGATCTATCAACCATGGGTCGTCGATTTGGATCCAAAGCTGGCAAGTGAATTTCACGAAAAGTTTGCCTATCACAGGCTCCAAATAAGACAACTCGCTTGTCCATGCCCAGGCACACATGATCAACCAAGGTTGATCTCGAATAGCATTGACCAAGGTAGCCCAGCAAGGCATGTTTCCGATCGGAAACTGTTCTGCATTTTCCTGAGGGGTAGTTCCCTGCCAGACAAATGGTTCTTCCTGCTTTTTCAACTTGACTTCCATGATTTTCAGGACCTCTGGATCATCATACTGTTGCACAGTCGATAGTGGAGATGCTTTCTGAAGATCAAGGTCAAGCAGCAAGAACATTCCAAAGCGTTCGCAGACTCTGGAGAACTGAAGAATGGCCATGGATTCCCGTACATGATAGTCCAGGATAATGGGAGTGCTGGAGGTGCAACGAATCAAGTGACAAAAAATGCCAGTCAATATGCCGAGATTTGGAGGATTCAGTTCCTTGACAGAGATCTGAGCAAGCTGAAGTGCCCTGATACGTCTAGAGAGAAACTCAAACCAAACATGTGAGGATATCCAGAGAATTGGATCTGAAGCAAGGAACATGTTCACCTGCATAGCAAAGAATATGATGAGAAGCTGAAAACATGAATCATGACGACTCACTTTGTCAGGCAAGTCAACGAGAACCTGCTCCATGGCCATTCCACTCATCCGATATTCATCTCTGACACCATAGGATCTGTTCTTGGCCTCTCCAGAATACATGTTCATTGCCTGCGTACACTCTTGCATGAAGTCGTTATTCAACGCATATGCATCCCTGTCCATCACGAAAGTAGGAAGATTGTCATTTGGCCGTACCACCTCATAGCTCAAGTTATATGCACTTCTGAATGCAACATGTGTTTGCCTAGCACGCTCTTGAGACATCTCTGCTTGAATGCCACCATATCGTCCAAGAGTGCATGTGTGATGGATGTTGCCTCGTAGAAATCCACCTGCACCAAAGGAGGCTTCCAGAGCATCCAATCTCCAGAGACCAACGAGCTTGCAGTTTCCTGCTGGATGAACTCCGATTCCCAAGTCCACTAAGAGCTCTCCATGGCTTCTATCCACCATGTAAGACCAGTCCAAGGCAGGTACGTTGTGATGTAGCACTTTGGTCAGGGAAAGATCCTCTGTCAGGGGTGCCTTGGTCCATAGTTTGATTCCCTTGCAGTCTAGCACAAAGAAAAAGGAGCCATAGTTGGCGTAACGTTCTGGATCTTCCCGAATGATGTCTTCCATGGTAGAACGGACTTTGTTCAGCTTGTCCATGGTGAATGGAACTGCCTTTGGTCGCCCTGCTTTCTTGCGTTTGCCTTTACGTGCTTTGAATTGCACCTCCTCCAGAGTAAGTGACATGTATGGAGCATTGGCGAGCTCCGTGTTTTGATTTATGGCTGGAAGCAAGAGATGCTTCCAGAAAAAGTCCAGCACTTCCTTCGGTATGCGGCTTGCCCGGCGGTGTGTCATCTCGTCCCTGTGAATCATCCTAGGGAAACAGATATACACATACATGGCATTTGGAGCACTTCCAAGGGTTCCAAACATGGTGTGAGGAACTCCACACAAAGGGAAAGACATCGTCATCCACTCTGTACGCTCACCAAAGGCAGTAGCATCTTCCTGAGATTGGGGGATGAGAATGTCGACATACACATGATTGTTCTTATGCATTGGAGGCTTGTCCTCTATGATGGGACCCAGATAGACTGCCAGTGGAACATGGAAATGTGGCGTGCGAGTGACCCATATGAGACTGTCCACATCAACAGTGATGTCCAAGTCCTTGATCGTTAGAGGTACATGGTCCAGCTCTAAGTCCAGGCATATATGTCGTCCATCTTTATGTCGTCCACAAAGAAATGTTGTAATGAGGTCCTGTTGACTGGCCATGCTGACATCGTTCATCTGGACAGCACTCAATGTGACCGCATCATTCACTTGGACATGATTGTTGCCATCATGAGAGAATGCTTGTCCACGCTGAAGTGAATATTTCCCTAAAAGACCTCTTATGAATCATAAAGGGACCAGCACCATTGAATGCACCCACCAGTGATGTAATAGTTGATCTGTTGCGATGGGTCATAGTCCTCGGTGACGCCTACAGGCATCACATGATCCATGAGCTTCACAGGAGGATCCAAATAGAACATTTGACTGAAGGAACTGAGTAGCCTATATCCATGGTCCCGGAAGGACGTCCATAGTCCAGGGCGATAGTATGGTTCCTCGACAATCTCATAAGGATTTCGGTCTTGTTGGAGACTTTCCAAGACAGGACCTCCCTCATAGTCATCATATAACCTGTCAAAAGCCTTCCATCGATGGCCATCGTAAGCAGGAAGATAAACTGCTGGAGTGGGACGAGGAAAGCGAAACATATAGCCCAAAGTCCAGTCCTTGACATGCTTTCTCTGCTGCATCACCTGGAGCATATCTCCCATCGCTGGTTCCTCCCTTCCATGGACAGCCCGTGGTGGCAGGTGATCTCTCGCCCTGGCTTTGCTGACATACGGATACCGTCGAAGTAGATCTCGGAGACACTGTGTTTTTGGATTCATGACTGCAACCCTCTGACCTCCATCATTGTGATTTCTCTGCTCTAGTAGCTCATCTCCTTGATCATCGACATCTGCCTGGTCCTCTGAATTTGATAGTGGATCTGAGCACTGTAAACCATTCTTCTGACAGACGAGGCAGTTAGCAGCAACCACATTGAGTTCACGGAAAATGTGTGCATGCTGTTCTACAGAGGTCTCTTGCTGTATATTCAAGATAGCGTCTTCACCAATGTGATCTGTGTCATCCACATGTGGCCACATGTCTTGAGGCAGATGAACCGTTGAGGAGAGATAGCGATAGTCCTCCCAACTTTGCCTACAGCGTTCCTTGACAGTGGTAAGCATTTGAAGACGGAGCCGATGACCACATGGGATAAAAGGAATGTGGAGTGTGTTGCTGGCATCATATAGACCAGTATTCATGAGAGACTCCATGACAAAGCTCGCGATGGGTCCACAGTCCTGGCCATTTTGGACCCAGTTGCGCACTTGTACATCGACCTGGTCTGGTTCCACAGCATCGTAACCATGGAGTGCTGCTACGTGCTGCCAGTACAGGGGGCCATGCCACCGATTCCAGTCATCGAGCCAAGAGTCGTAATATGGATCTGGATCTTCTGTGATGGTCCCAGAAAATCGTCTGCCAAGAATAAATGCCAAATTTCTCTGATAATGGAAGATGACAACGAAAAAATGATCTGCAAAGTGAACAACAAAGGCGACAGGAACTCCAGGATCTCCAGGAAGGTGGTCAAACAGATGGAACCGCTGGAATGATTGTATGTGCTGCATATCTGGCAATACAAGACTGCCAGATTGGATAGAAGGCATTGCAAAGAACAGATCGACATAGCGAATGTGTGCTCTGCCAGAGACAGAGTACCACAGGTGCAAGAGATAGAAGTTGAGGACGCTTCCATCAATCCAAGTCTGATACCTCAGGGTATCCAGATTTTCATAGGCGATAACCCACATGCTAGGCCTGGCCATGGAGCACACTAGAGGCATGCATAAAGACAGACAAACAAAGAAGAACCACAGACACATACTCATGACATGATGAACTGAAGGTAGATTGTTACCATGCTCTGATTCCAGAGATGCTACAGATGAAGGAGCTAGCAAGGGTGGACCTGCACTCTCGTGTATGAATTCACTAATGATCCCATTGTCAGCAACATCCCCATGGTCACAGTCATGGTCCAGATGATCCATCATAGCCTTGCATTTCTGGTATACCAAATATAAGCCCTCTTCATCAAACCCTTCTTCATCTTCATCGATATCAGTGGCACATAATTGATGATTGGCAGATGAGGATGAATCTGTTCCAGAAAGATTCATGTTGTCCATCATGACTTGACATTTCTGATAAACGAAGTCCAGTGCTGTATCATCGAGTGAGGAGTCTGAGCTTGTATCTGGATTCTTGTCACTTCTGTACGTCATTTGAGCAGAGAGATTCTCCATCAACATCTCATAGGAAGAGGACAGAGAAGAGGAGGAGGACGATGAAGATTTAGAATTGTGTTTCATGAATAGATGTGACACGTTGTCCATTCTGTGGTTTGAGGAAGCAGTGTCCACTTCGAGAGCTGTCGCTCGTGAGCGTGTCAGAGGTGCCATGTTGGTTCAAACATGAAAATGCCAAGACGGAGAACAGAGCACGGAGGAGCGGCCATCAGGTACGTAAATTCAGGGTCAAGGTCGCTGCACTCTAAAGTCAGGCTGCGTAACCTCCTGTTATGTAAAGGACATCATTATCCGCTAAATGGGACCCTTTACCGCTTGTGCAAAGTCCGTTGGATGCTTGCCGACCGTCTTCCTCTCCCTTTTTCGACCCACCTCTAATGCTGCCTCCATCTCATCAGGTCTTCGCAACCCTCCCCTCTGCTATGACACTTCAAGGTAGGTACCACCATCATCATCGAGAAACAGCCATCACAGTCTGAAAAACAGTGACCAATCTCATGAACGCAGAGGACGACGTGCTCACCGGAAAGACAAGTATACCAGAAAGTATGACACATACATTTCGCAGGGGTGACCGGTAAGTGACAGATGACAATAACAGATTGTCATACTAATTGACCTTTAGCATCGTCGTGAAAGGCCAGAAAGATGTGCTCTGGTATGCCATTATACACGACCTGAGAGTGCGGCGCGTAATGAACGTCTATGTAAGCATAATGGTTTCAATGGACCCACTGACCATATATTATTCACAGAAGTCCTGGATTGCTGTGAGATGGTACTACAGAAATACCGACATACCTGGCAAAGAGCAAGTCTTGTAGTTGCAATAGAAACTTGCTGATGGCAATCTGACGATATCCCGTAGCATACGAGAAGTCGTTGGAAAGATGGAGCTGGTGTTGTCTGATCACACTGACATTATCGCACCTGAACAAATCATGTGTGCGTTCTATCTAGACACATCCACCTCTAATGCTGAAACGACAAGACAGCCCCAGCAGACATCATGCGATTTTCCGAGGAGGAAGTGACCTGTCCATTCATCGGAAAAGATGAACTGTATACACGTTGGTCGACACAGATCACAAATGGCCAGCATGTGCTAGAGGTAAGACAGCGAAGAGACTGAAATGGAATCAGACAGAAATGACTGAAGATGTTTTAGAATGCTTCGCATCCCTGTCTGATATGTCAGAAGAATTATAATCCAGACAAACACGAGCAACGCTACTGTCATCGATGCACGAACTGGTTTCACTGCGCCTGCTTGAAGAGCCTACCAAAGGGAAGCACGAGGATGAAGGAGATCGTTATGCAAACATCCAATGATCTTTCATTGGACATGGACTTTATCAAGCTTCTATGCATTCCGACGTCCAGAGGGAAACGTCATGGTGTTGTAGGCAACGGGACACAGACATCGGTCGTCTGGAAATTGGTTCTTGAAGCACTGGAATTGAAGCAGGAAACCGTTGGAACGGAGTGGAAGAATCACATCACACAGGACACTGTGGGTCAGTCCAACAGGTCATACGTTTACTATTCATGTTCCGTCTGTCAGAAACAGGGCAGAGAGTGGTACCTGTAGAAATCACTATTGGCAGTCACACGATGTATCTTTGTCTAATTAGGAACTGCGTCCCAATCCACATTCACGGGCCAAACACATCAACCCATTTTTCGCTTGTGTCGGCACCTTCTTTTCATCTACCTCCATCTGGTGCAGGTGAAGGATCAGTCGCGATACACCTTGTACAAAGTTGTTCTACAGCGTATGTCAGTTAGAGTGTCTTACTGAACGTGGATTCTCATACATATGTGCGCTTGTCAGCCTTGATCGTCATGATTGCACTTGTGATCCCGGATGCCTCCTTGCTCGCGGTCCGCACGGTACAAAAGAAATCAACCACCTACTTATGGTCGACATTCATTTCATCAACGGGAAAACATGCAAGACCCTTGCCTTCATGTCCACGTCATGTGCACCGTGCTGGACGTCTTCCGACAGCATTCGCACCGTCTCAGCGATGTTGGTTAGCAACGTGAACGTTTTGCTCTGGCTTACATCTGGTTGTGTTCCACGAAGTTGCGGTGACTGTGCAGATGTCCCAGCTATGCTTTCCGTGGGTACACCGCCTTTGGTACGATGGTGGGGGGGCACAGACGGATTTTCCAGGGGTGAAATCGTGACTCGGATCACATCATACCTATGCTCTGTCGAGGAGCCTGGAATGGATGGATCGTTGGACCGAATGACATCTGTTGTGATGAATTCCTTTGCTGTCGTTCCCTTCGATCTTCCCTTCCCTTTTGCTGTGCTTCCTTTAGGACGTCCTCGAGGTCGCTTAACAGGGACAGGATCGCTGATGTCCTTGTCAGGCTGCTTCTGATGATCGTCCGTTCTAGCGTAGGACGGACTGGTCTGTTGTTCCTGCACTCCTATCAGCGCGTCCGAGTCTGCGCCATCTTCTGATTGAGTCGCGTCGAGGTGTTTGGCAGAGTCCTGCAGATGAAGTCCTGCAGTTTCGTCCAGGACATCGCGACTTTGAATAGCATCCATGGCTGGCGCCGTTTCTTTCTGCTTTCCTTTTGCATTTCTTGTGCTCCCTCTAGGACGCCCCCGGGGGTGTTTGACAGGAGCCTGATCATTTCCACATTCCATAGACGATCCTGGAATGTCATCGTTCTCATTTCCATCAGTCCCGCCTGGTGTACTGCAATGGTAAGAATTGTCCTGTTCTCCTTGAACGTCAGCATCCATTTCTGGATGCACCACATCATGCATCGATACGACGCCGTGGTCACCTATTGCACTTTGGTTGTCCAGGATTGACAGGGACTGGCGGTGTATTGTTTGTGATGGTGTTCGAGTGTCACCAGCAGGCAGTCCAACTGAAGCGAAAACAAGCCTGTATTTGTTTACTACATGCACGCGGAATACACTACTCACGGTTCGACGTCACGACATCAAGGGACGGGTTAAACGCGAGAACGGGCAATTGCTGCGAAGGCACGGCTTTGGTTGCAGGCGTTGCAGAGCGCTTTTGCTATGAGACTATCTAGGGCTCGTTTCATTGCAGACCTAGGGTTACAGACCTGGTAGCTAGGGTTCCGTAAAAGGTAAACCCCTATTTGTCCTTTATTGTCAGATAGTTCATCACAATAATTTGTGTGTCTAATGCTATATATATATATATATTATATACACATATCATATAACTACTGACAATAGGTAAATTAACCAATGAACTAACGTGAGGTACTCCAGACATTCGAAGAGGTGAGTTATGAACCGACCACATAGTTTTGAGGTCTACTCGTGGTCATAGGATGATGGTGGATCGAGCTCTGTGCAGGGATGTCAGCGTGTGCGATAATGTGCGTTGTCGCAATGGTCGTTCACCTATGGCCGTCCTGGACGGCCACATGCCAGGTGAACAGTTATACACCCTCATGTATGCCCTAGGTGTCTATGGCCGTCCTGGACGGCCACACACCGACCGTACCGTCCCACCTAATGATTGGGCAACGCTCTACGCGGTGTACCCTCTGTCCAGTAGTCATTTGGTAGCGCACGTCATCTACGTACAATTTGTACAGTACTGCAGTATAATGTATTTACAGACATTACAATTTAAGTAAATATCGGGTAGGCCAAGGACAGTAGTGCCAGGGCCCGAACAGACATGGTGGGGGTGCAGTAGCTAGCGATCGAGTCCGAAAAGACGCAGCAGGTGGTGGTGTTCAGGACAGAGGGCCGAAAAGATATCGTTGATGGCGAAAAGACACAGCGGGGTGAGACAGCGAAGCGTTGGGCCCGAAAAGACGTGGGAGGTACCTCGGCATCGGCGACCTCTGAGACGCGAAAAAACATTGCCGTTGGTGATATGACACGGCGGGGAGCGACGGCGACTGATCAGGCCCAAGAGACGCGGCACACAGAGGGCCGCAAAGACATTGCTGGGGGTGATAAGACACCGCGGGGGAGAGACAATGAATTGTCAGACCCGAAAGACGCAGGAGATGGCAACAGAGACCACTCACGCGAATAAACATAGCTGGGGATGTTCGACATGGCGGGGAGCGACCGCGAGTGATCAGGCCCTAAGAGACAGGTGAGTGGCGACGGTGAGCACTGAGTGCCGAAAAGAGATCGCCTGGCAGAGAGGGTCGAAACGACATAGTGGGTGGTGACAGTGAGCACAGAGGCTCGAACAGACACAGTGGGGGAGCGACGGCGAATGGTCGACCTCGAAAAGACACGGCGGGCGGTTACGGCGAGCACAGAGGCTCGAAAAGATGTGGCGGGTGGCGATGGCGGGTGATCAGACCCGAAAAGACTCGGCGGGTGGCGATAGCGAGTACAGAGGCTCGAAAAGACATCGCTGGATATGAAAAAACGCAGCGGGGAGCGGCAGGCGAATGGTTGACCCCGAAAAGACGTGGCGGGTGGTGACGGCGAGCACAGAGGCTCGAAAAGACGTGGCGGGTGGCGACGGCGGGTGATCAGGCCCGAAAAGACTCGGCGGGTGGCGATAGCGAGCACAGAGGCTCGAAAAGACATCGCTGCGGGTGAAAAGACGCAGCGGGGAGTGATGGCGAATGGTTGACCGCGAAAAGACACGGCGGGTGGTGACGGCGAGCACAGAGGCTCGAAAAGACGTGGCGGGAGGCGACGGCGAGCACAGAGGCTCGAAAAGACGTGACGGGAGGCGACGGCGAGCACAGAGGCTCGAAAAAACTTGGCGGGTGGCGACGGCGGGTGATCAGGCCCGAAAAGACTCGGTGGGTGGTGATGGCGAGCACAGAGGCTCGAAAAGATGCGGCGGGTGGTGACGGTAAGCAAGAGGGACTTGAAAAGACACGCGGGGAGCGACAGCGAATGGTCAACCCCGAAAAGAGGACGCGGGTGGGGATGAGGAGCACAGAGGGTCGAAAAGACGTGGCAGGTGGTGAGGGCGAGTGATCCGACCCGAAAAGATTCAGCGGGTGGTGACCGCGAGCACAGAGGCTCGAAGAGACATCGCGGCGAGTGAAACGATTCAGCGGGGAGCGACAGCGAATGGTCGGGGCCGTAGAGACCCAACATAGCCGGGGGTGATATAACGGGGAGCGACAGCGAGTGGGAGGCTCGAAAAGACGCGGCGAGGGGCAACAGGGACCACTGAGACCTGGAAAGATGCAGCTGGGGGTGAAAAAACATAGCGGGAGGCGTAGGGAGCGAACCGCGAGTTATCCAGGTCTTAAAGGTGGAGCGGGGGGTTCGAAGAGACGCGGTTGGCGGCAACGGCGAGCAATCGGGCTTGAGCTGGCGGTGGCCGGGAGTTAGAAAAATGCAACGGGGAGAATGACGAGTGATCTAGTTCGAAAGGTACAGCAGGAGGGAGCAACGGGCGAGGCACTCAAAAAGAAGTGCATGGAGTGATGGTGACCATTGGGGCTCGAAGACACGCAGCGGGTTGGGGCGGGGAGCGATATGGCTCGAAGGGAATAGGCTGGAGATCCGGTGAGCGAGGTGACTCGAAATGGACTGACAGCGAGCGATCGTGATCGGGACAGTACACGCGTCCACACGCACGACGGCTAAATCGGCCACGTGTGTCGTGTCAGGGACTACCCTCCATTTCCGCGCCGTCCTGGACGGCCACTGGAGGACGCATGTGCTGCATGCAGGGGCGACCCCACAACCCTAGGCCGTCCTGGACGGCCACTGCATGACACGCGTGCGTGAGGGGGCGTACACCCTCGGGTAAGGCGCCGTCCCTTCCCCTACGGCCGTCCTGGACGGCCACTCTTCGCCGCACCTATGACATCGTCAAACCCTCGGCCCCACAAATACCCTATGGCCGCTTGTGCATAAGCCAGTTTCGCCCTCAGCCCTACGGCCGTCCAAGACGGCCATTGTTCTACGCGTGGACATCACTCTCTGTCTCACCACGGCTGTCCGGCCAGCCGCTCGTCGACGCGAGTACGTCATGTTTACGCCCTTCGCCCTACGGCCGTCCTGGACGGCCAAACCCTCGAGGTAATCGACTGACTCCGATTTGCAAGTCAGACACGCGTGTGGCCGTCTTGGACGGCCATCTCGCTTGTTCTCTGTATCGGCTAATTTGAAGCATGTCCAGGTAAGTTGTCACCTGGATCGATTAGCGATGACTCACTGACAGATCGCGATGTGTGGACAGGGTATTGGCACGAGGCCAGATGGGCTTCGACCTGATAAAACTGCGATGTTTGGTGGGTATCATGTATAGTTGTTCCCCTGCTCATTTTTCACTCATCCATTCGCATTCTCACCATGCCGACACGATCGCTGACCTCGTCGTTGCTGCTCTTGACTGCTGAGGCCCCGAACTTACCGTGGGGTTCGTCGACTTGGGCGACTCTCACTCGGATCCCCGGCGAACCTTGGGCGTACGACGATAAGGACGACGACAAAACCCTCTCACCGAATATGAAAGAATGGACCGTCGGCCTGGCGAAGCAGGTGAAGTCGTTCGTCACGACGGTCTTCGCGTTAGGCACGCCGGACAAGCGCGACGAGCATGTCGTGAAGAAGATGTCCGACAATGACGACGCGGGACGTGCGGCGTGGGCTGCCTTCGTCGGCAAACGCTCTGCGTCGTGGGGCCTGAATAAGGTCATCGACGAAGTCCTCGAAGAAAACGGTCGCTCTCCGGCCACTGTGTATCGTGCAATGGGGAAAAACGACGTAAGTGTCGACGAATCCCTTCGCGTTGTACCTGACTCTTCCCCTGTGTTAGTTCCTACCACGCGCCGAGGACGCACAGATCTATCAAATGCAAGACAAGGTCGCTGCCGGGATGTTCGGCGAAGACGCTTTGATCGACGGCACGTCGATGCTCAAACCCCCGGTTGTAGCCTTCGTGAAAACTTGCCTCACAAGCAGTTGGAATCGGTACCGCAAAAACGTTAAACGCGACTTGAAAGTGATGGACGCCGGATACCATCAAGTGACGCAGCTTTGGGACGGTCCGTAGTCACACATTACTATAAGTTCCGTGTTCTAATCTATGACACGTTGCAGCTTTCAACGCCGAAGGGGCTACACCGACCGCCCGCAGTATCCGGAATTTCCTAAGCGAGTTAAGGAAGCTCGTCAAATTGTATCAGCGCTACGATAACAAGGAACGTCGCGCATCCATCGAAAAATATATGTCGGACATGGTCGAGATGCTGAAGGTCGTGCGACATGATCCGGGCAGTGAGACGACGACCAGTAAGTCCTTATTCATTCCTTCTCGGTAAGTTTTTCACGGCATGTACAGAACTTCCGAAGTCGGTGCGCGACGCCCTCACCCAGCTCGCAAGCGAGGACGAGATCAAGCAGGTCACTCACGACCTTCTATTATCCATCGAGGATGTCGAGGCCGGCGACGACGACGAACGGTTGGATTTAGATTTGGATTCGCAGATCGACCTCGAATGGAAGGAGGGCGTGGAAAGTCTCGCGTCATTCACGGAGGACCAAATGTGGAACAAGCTCGGCTTACCGGACAAGAAGTTGCCGTTTTTTCAACAGTGGACTGATCCTGACGGCACCATCGATCCTTGGAGCGAAGAAGGCCAGGCGTGGCTGAAGGACGATTCGAATACGACCCGTCAGGCGCTACGACCTCGTTGGCATCAGCTCGTCGGTATCTACCGCACGGTTGAGCGGGCATTCGAACGCAAGCCGGTCCTGCTCATGGATGGTGTCGGCCTCGGCAAAACATTCCAGGTCCTTGGAGCAATCGCCTGTCTCGCCTACTATCGCCGCGTTTACGAGACCAAGGGCAACTTCCCTGGCGATTTCCGTGAGTCACGCTTCGTTGCATGCGAATCGTTACGCTGATCTCTGTGTACAGACGGGCGCAAGTTCAACGGGGTGGACGCGAACATCCCAGATTATCCCCACATCATTGTCGCTCCAGTAAATCTCCGGGCTCAGTGGGAAACCGAGATCAAACGGTTCCTCGTACCCGCTGCCTTCGACTTGTTTCCGTATGTCGGTTTTTTAGGGTTAGGTTAGGAGGGGGGAGCGAGCCGCCGAGCGAAGCGAGGTGGCGAGTGACCGAGTTGTGGAAACTGGTGACAGTGGGGAGAGATGTCTCTCCACCGGCCTGTTTCGTTGATACAACTCATCAG
>JBBPMC010000892.1:0-15388 GCA_038090115.1 Strobilomyces echinocephalus
ACTATTTGATGATTTGGCCTCAGTTCTACTGATCAGTTCAATAGTGCAAAAACCCTTTCCATGGTATTGCTGTTTTGTAATGACCATATCTCCACAGCCTGTGGGCCAAATCACATGACCTAGGGACTGCTTTGGTAGCCAAGGATAAGTACTATTTATAACTCCACTAGACCCAAGTGAAATTCCTACAGTGCTTAGCAGTGCACTTCGCCCACTGCCATCAAGGTTAGTATGGAAAGGGTTTTAGGGGTCACTGTGGTACCTCCTGCACAATCTGATTGTATTCCTCTTGATTATCCATTTTTATAAAGATCATGAGGTCATCAATGTAAACCACTCCAAGATTATCCATGTTAGCAAAGATTTTGTTCATCATTGATTGAAAAATGGCAGGGAAATTGCATAGTCCAGAGTACATGATGAGGGGTTCAAACAATCTATAGAAATAGATGAAGGCAGCTTTCCATTCATCTCCTTCCTTGATCCAGACATTATTGTAACCCTATCTAAGATCCATTTTTGTAAAGAGTTTTGCTCCTTTGAGCTTATCAATAAGCTGTCCGATCAATGGCAGCGGGTGTTAGAACTGGGTGTGCTCACTCCGCTATAGCTCCAGAACGTCGGAGCTAAGAGGTCGGATGGGTTTGGGACTTCGGCTTCAGCAACTCAAGCGGAGTGCTGCGCCCTTGCTACTCACAATGTTAGTCCCAGATTTGTGGAGAGGACAACAGAGGGGAGGACAGGGGAGACTCGAAATGGACTGAGTTGCGGAGTGAGGATATCTAGTCGATAATCAGACTGAGAAGTACAGAGGTCATATCTACAACTATATATACGGAGTGTGGACATCGCATTAGTAACAGAGTACAGCTATAAGTTAAGTCAGAAAGAAACATAACCAGAAAGCAGAGAATGGAGTCGGGGACATACATGGCCGGAGCTGTGCAGAGGGATCTAAGAGGCGAGACTAAGACTAAAAGCATTACAAGGATGAACATAAGCAGAAGGGGAACTGAGCAGAGTGAAACTTTAAAGGTGCGGCATTGCGTCCAACGCGAGATCACGGCGGAGTTCGTGAGTTCTTGGTGTCAGTGTGTGTCGAAACGTGGTGGAGCAGACTTGGGATATGGCATATGACAGCGGGTAATTGACCATGTGTTTTCTGCCATCTTTCTTTGGCATGAAGAATACAGGACTAGGTTGCAGATATTTAAAGGGCCTAATGTATTCCTTCTTGAGCTAATCATCTAAAAATATGGTGATCTCCTCTTGCTCTATCAGCAATAGAGGGATGATGCATCCCTTGTAGGGTTTAAACAATTCTTTAAGCTTGATGGTGTGATCCCATGGTTTCTTAATGGGCATTCACTCTGACTTCTTTTTTGAGAATACTTTAAGGTATTTGTGATATTCTTTGAGCACCAGTTCTTCCAGTGTTTTCTCAGTTTGTTTAAGCCTTTTCATAGATTGCAATTGTTGATGGATATAATATTGGTTTTCTTTTTCTGTTGCCTCAATATGGCATATGAATGGGGACTTATCCAACAAGCAGGCGCACTGCTGTGGGCAACATGTTATCTTGACTGTGTCTTTAGTCCAGTCGATTTTAGGGTTGTGGTGTTTTAGCCATGAAAAGCTCAGGATGGAGGGATATGAATTTCTTCAGCCTATTGCTGCTCAATAAAGATAGTATTTATACCTGATGTCATATGCTGTGTTCCAAGTGCTAATTGTCTGGTTATTGTCATTTCAATCTCATTCTAATGAGAGACATATAATATTACTTTGTTAATTATAATGATGGAACAACAAGTGCTTATAGCAACTGATGGCATAGTTAATGCGATGTTATTACTGTGCACTATGTCCAATAATGTGACTTGCTGCAGTGTAAAAGTCAAATTATATATACATGGGATGACTGAGTGAGCACAGGGCAAGCAGTTCAGCCTGAAAGGCATAGCAAGGGTGTTTGAGCAGTGGTGATTGAAGAAAGTAATGGGGGTGACCATTGAGCAACCAGGCTCAAAAGGGGGTAGAGGAGGTATGAAATGAGTCATGGGGGTAAGGCAAATGTGGATAGAGGCAACTGTCATGCAATTAGGCTTGAAAAAAGGAAATGGAGCATGAAACAAGCCATGCAGCTTAATGAGATGAGGGTTGAACTGACTATTGAGTGACCAGGCTTGACAGAGGGCAGAAGGGTCATGATATAAGTAATCTGAAAGCAGGGGGGCTGTTGAGCTATTGAGCTTGTTTTCCATCCACATCAGTGTGCTAGCATGTGGGAACAGCAAAAAGGTTCAAAAGCTCACTTTCTGGAAACATTCATTATCTATTTGCTGGAGATAGACCTGTTATCAATAGAGGGGGTGCAGTTGGCACCTTCTGTGTGTGGATGAGTGGTGTGCAAATGCTGAACAAAAAGAAGGTGTACCTTGCAAGGACAAGAGTTGCTTCAGGTCATGACCACCATATAGCCATATCCAATACCTATGTGGCTTGCATATGGGCTAATCAAGTTGACTTGTGGTCAAGAACTCATCAAGGTATGGAAAGACAGGATGCGGTGTTAATGATGAAGTATGTTGAATAGGCTATTTTATTCTTGTTAAAATATTTTACAGAGTAATATAGCCACCCCTGCTCTGACTACTCTCATCACTTTGTGCTTTTATATTGGTTCTATTGCTTTTGACATTGTATTCTTTATTTTTGACTTCAACTGAGATTGTTTTGCCAGCTCTATGCTGCCATCAATGAGGCCAGACCCAGACACAGAACAATGTGAATCCTATACCAGCTGCATATTACTTGTGATCAACTCCAGCCAGTACCATGCTCATACTGACTATCTACCACTGCAGGCTGTGTATCTGGTACCAGCTGTCTATCACTAGTGACCACTGCCAGCCAGTACCATAATTGAGTCACTCTGCACATGGTATCAGCCACCTATCAATCATAAAAAGACCCAGCCAGTTTCAGATCCAGAATGATATACCAGCCATCTATCACTAATGGCTAATGCTAGCCAGTACCATAATTAAGTTATCCTGTACATAGTATTAGCCACCTATCAATCATAAGAAGATTCAGCTGGACCCAAAAATAGGACAACATGAATTGAGTACTGGCTGCAAATTACTAGTGACCAACTCTAGCCAGTACCATCCTTGAGCCATTGTGAAAATGGTATCAGCTGCTTATTATTAGTGACCATGCCAGCCAGTACTATATCTAAGTTATTCTATAGATAGTATCTATTGCTGATCCCCACCATAACCATATATAGGATATAGCATGTCCTATCCTGTTTATATATCACTGGTATAACATGATTGATATAACAAGCTCTCATCAAATAAAGAGGGAGATGTGTAAATATGCTTGCTAGCTTATTTTATACTATATAACAGATGTAACAGGTACCCATCTTCATTTCCTTTTAATCCTTTGATCTTTTAATCCTTTTCACATTGACAACAGACATCTTACTCCCCTAGTAGTAGAACTCTCAACCTAGATGGTTTCCACCCCTTGATAACCATTCACTATATGAGTAGAACTTCCCTTGCTGTATTTCCTTAGCTAGTTCTTGCTATACTCAGCATAGTAATCTTAGAAGTGCTTCTCATGTGAAATCTTTATTCAGCCATTGCTGCAAGTTCTATCCAAGGCTATCTATCACTACTTGAGCTCTCTCTGTGAGACTACACTTCACTCTAGATAAAGTAATGCAAATAGGTAATTATGTCATCAAGCATGACAGTCCTACTCTACACTCTTTTTCTTCTTACTGCTTTCAGCTGAATCCTTAAATAAACAGGCAGATACATCCTGCATGGTCAGAACAACCTCCTTGGCTAGCTCTATCCCAAGCACTAATGTTTGAAGACATGCTGGGACATTAGAATCACTTGGTTTGACCTCAACAGCTCTTCAACACTCTCAAAGAAGTAAACCAAGATCTAGGACAACAGGAGTACCTCTGTTCTGACATATGAAGGTGTATCCATGTAAAGTAGACAGAGTTATATGGAACTCATCTATGTTCCCATGCACTTCATTTGGAAGGTATTTGTGACACCAATGCCAAGATGACCAGTGAGGCAAATTACCCCTGAAATTGGAGGGACCAGCCATGAAAGGGTCAAATGAAGCCTTATGTATATTAAGTTAGTTTCCAATTTATAGCATAAATAAAAATGAAGATAGATTTATGAAAACTGGAAGATTTATCAATGTATTAACTAGGGTCTTGTATAAGGTATCCACAGAGGCAAGGCCATATAGGAACTTACCCTTATTGCTTTCATTGGTGGCTAAACTCCCTTCTTCAGGGATGGCTTACTGGTCAGAAATATGAGGCCACTTAGAGGGTGGTTTTGGAAAGGACATTGACAACATCCCTACTGCCTTGTCTTCCACTACTTTGCCTGTCAAAGAGCTCAAATCACTGTCTATACACATTAGTAAGTTCTAGTTCACATCTTTGTTGATTAATGGCCCAGATTTATTGTTACATGAATACATAAAATCTAGCAATAAATAAGTAGGTAATTAAAGTGAGATCTCAAGAAAGAGAACTTATATCTTTTGTTTCTCTTTATTAGAATAGTTGTGTTTGTTCCACTTTACAGTCACTTCTTCTATTTCTGAATTTTGCTTTTTAGGAAATTATTGAACCACTTGTGAACTGTAACTATGTGGACATCAAGAGTTTGCTTGTTCTGCTTATTCCAAGCATCATCATTGACCTCAGTCACCTTGTCAGCAAAAAATTACTGAGTTATCTGAAATGAGGTCCATTTAGTCTAATACTTCTCTACATCTGATGGCTGTGTAGCTGCCTCATGGTCCTCAGGGGTAAAAGACTGGGACTTCGATGGCAACCTCATGCTCCTTTTGGTCATTATTATTCAAATAGGGTAGAAAAAGTTTTTGAATACACTAGAAGTTCTTAGTATAATAGAAAAAGTATGGCATCAATTTACTTATGTACCAAGCAGAGGTTAGAGGAAGACTCAACTGTAGTGTCTTTATGCTAGAGTGAGTTGACTATTTCATTCTTGTAATCTAGCAAGATTTGTGTATGAGACACCATATTGCCATGATGACATGACAGGGTATTGGTGCCCACATTCTTGTCACCACATATGTAGCAGATATCAAGGTTGAATTAGGAAATGAGTTCAGATCACCATAGGGTTGAGATGCTGCTGTGACAGGAAATGTTATAAGGTATGGTGGTCAGTATAGATGATCATGGATATCCCAAGGAGATCAACTCACCACTTGTATAAAGCATGCACAATTGCAAAGATTTTTATGGACAGGGTGGTTTAGAGTAGCATCATGAATGGAGGTGGAATCAAAGGCAATCAGTTGTGCAGACTTCCAGTCAAGTTCCCAGGACAAAACAGCACCACTATGTGAGTCAGAAGCATTCATGGTGAGAAAATATGATTATCCCCTGGGTTATCATAATTAATTATTGTAAGGCACAAGAGACTGGTAATCAACTGTTGAACTCCTTCAAAGGCCTCCTAGTGCCAGGGGGTCCAGTCATGGAAGCATAGTTCAGCTGCCTTTATTATCAGTGCATTCAAGGTGGAAATGTACTAAGCCAAATCCAGCAGGTGGTTAGCAAGATTGTGAATAAGTTCAAGGAACTGGTGGGCCTTGCTTAGCTACCACAAAACATCTTAAGAATTGAACTACTGAGTTTATTGAGGCAATTTGTCAAACTATGGAAGTGTACTCAGTTGTGTTGCTGACTTATGAAGTAAATGATGAGAAGAAGATTGCAATGTAAGTCTTTGGCAACCAGTTAATTCTATGTGACACTTATCCATTAAATATAGAATTGAAACAGATCCTCTAAATGGACAAGATAAGCATTTCATAGTCTTATTCTATAATTCCAAGGGCTAAGCAAAACAAGGCATCAAGCTTTTGCATAAGTATCTTGACTGCAATAGTATATATTTTCTATACTACTCAATTGTTTTGGTAAATATCTTTCTTCCCTGCAGATGGTGGAGTAACTATCAAGGAAACACAAAGTGATGAGAAGGAGATTGTAGAGGTTATAATTGATGACTTTGGGAATTCAAGGTTGCCAACAGCCCATGTGAAGAATCCAAAGATGTGTTAAGATATTTGCTGCAACATGTTCAAAGCATATGATAAGTACATACACTTTCCTCTATTTGTGTATTACTAATTGAATCTAGTGAGATTTGCAAAGAAGGCCAATGTGCATATTCCATGGCTGGAGCTTACCATACCCAATGATTAGTTTCTCTACTTCAACTCTCTCCTTGAAGGGTTCAACATCTCAGGTTCTCCCTAAGTTGACAAAGTTTATAATTGATCAACTATGGACACATTGGCAGGAATATGAGAGGCAGAAGCTGCCAATTGTGGAGTTTGTCAAAGCTTGGAAGAAGAACCTGGATGATTGGAAGGTCAGTTTGGCAGAAATGGAGTCACAGCCTCCCAAGTTAAAGGCATATGTCAAGGTTAATGATAATGCTGGTGATAAATGTTACAATTACCAAAGAGGACAAGGAATACTTCCAAAGGGAATACCAATAATTTCTTGAAGCATGGGACAACTTTGAGCAAGGCCTGTGAATTTGTTTCCTTTTTTTTCATAACTAACTGCTTCACCACATATCTTTATTGTATTACCATAATGGCATCCCTTCAGATCTGCTTTACAGAATGCCATCTTGCCATCCATTGATCCCATTTCATTCTAGTTGCATTGCCTCATTCTATTACTATGCCATCATAATAGCACCACTTCTGATCTACTTAAATAGAATGCTGTTTTACCATTCTGAATTCTATCTATAGCCTTCTAATGGACATTTGTCCCTCCTCTAGGCCATCTTTTTTTAGGCCTATGTAGCCATAGCTCATTGACTTATATAAAAGACTTGATGCCTATATTAGTAGACTGTAGCTAGTTCTATGCAACCCAACTTATTTTCTAGCCTCTGCCCTTCAATAGTTTGAATGTGTAAAACTCCTTTGATAAGACTTCACTTCACTTTGACAAGGTACTGCTTATAGAGTGGGGTTATAGCCAATCAAGAACCTTTGCAACATTTTTTGAATCAATCTTGATACCACACACAAAGACATAATAACCTATAAAATCAACCTTGGTATAAAACTGCCTCTGTTACATTTACCCTTGCTGTGCTGCCTCTGTCCCTGTCACTTCTACCCCTGCATCATAAGTATATCCATTGTTGCCTTTGCTATTAGTAATGACCTTGACCTAGATAATGCCTTTAACACCAGCTCCTCTGCATTGACCTACCCTGACTCTACCTTCGATGACCTTTCCACACTTCATACTTCATCAACTTTGAGTGGCTCTTCCTCAGACTCATTCATTCACTATAGTCCTTATACCTTCCATATATGTACACTAAACCTTCAATTCGTCCAGTGACTATGCCACTTGAATGTCTATATGGCATATGGATGAGGATCAATAGAGTGTGCCAATTAAACCTCCAACCCTCTCATTTGATGATATTATGCTGGAACAACTCTGCCAGTGAAAATTGAGTTGCTGCCAATATTTCTTCCACAAGGACATGTTGTGTGCCTGATAATTGCGCACTATGGCATGCCTGTGTGTCAGCATTGAGGTACACTTGTGCCTGGTGACCACTTCAGCCACTTTGTGGCTGAACTTGTTATTATATATAGTTGTTGTGGTTCAATAGTATAGAACTTGAAAGTCTAATATAACAGCTTTTCAATCTCTTACATCGGACCCCAGGTATGTCCCTACTGCTCTATAGCACTTAATTCTAGTCTCTTACATCAGACTCCAGCTGCCTAACAGGACGTTGATATTGGAAAGCAGGTCAAACATGTCACTTAGGGGCTACTTGATGGCCACATTCAATAGTGGTACTTTATCAAATGTGAATGGCTCAATAAGCTCTCCTTCTCCATATTCATGGAAGAGCTTTGCAACTTATGGCTGCCTTCTAATTGGGCTTCTAAGCTTTATACCAAGATAATCATGTTCCAACAGGGTTCTTATCCTTTCTATGAATGGGTGGTCAATATTTAGACACAAAAATCTCTGCTTCTCAGTAATGATGCCCACATGACCAATATTAGTCACTGTTACTATTTTAAAACTCACATACATCCAGATCTCATGCTTGAGTACTGTTCCTCTAATATCCAAGATGAAATGAACCTTTGCAAATGAATTGAAAAGGTGAAAAAGTTAGATGACAAATATCAGTATAATGCATATAGCCTTTATAAACAAAGTGAAGCTTCTCTGTGATTTGTCAAACAGTATGCAACTGAAGGTTGCCAGGATGACTGCCACCCTCTTTCAACCCTTTCCAAGTACATACAACCACTAGGTTTGACACTTCAATGTCTCCCTCACTTTCCCCCTTAACTAACAAGGAGCAAATCTCCTATATGATAACAATGGTTATTTCAAGTGTCATCTACCATTCCAGTAATACACAGCTCATAATTGTTTAAATGATTTTCTGTCCACCACAATATACAAGATCCTCACCGCAGATAGTATTAAAAAGGTTGCTTTGAAATCTTTGGGGCCAAAAGGTGTAGCAATGGCCATAGTTGAGAGTGAAACGGTTGTTGCTGTGGTAATTCTGAGTGGTGTGCTTAATGATGGATCTGATGTCAATGATAAGTATATGTCCCCTATTTCCTGTTCTTAGTTGGTGTGGAAGTACCTTGTTGTTATGATCATATTATAACAAGCTCTATGAGCTTGTCTGGATATAGATCACCATTATTAGACAAGATCTGGCTACAAGAGTAGTTTATTAAGTCACAATAGATGTGCTTGAGATGCAGTAATTTTTGATTTTATAAGGCTATGCCTTATCTTATCTTATTATGGTGTGACTCTACTCCACCTTATCTTATCTCTTATATATGGCTGTGGCATAGTCATCTCCTTGATTAGATAAAGGCAATGCCTTTATCTCCCTCCTCTTAGATGCTGCCACATCACTACCACACTCCCTAAAGCCTTAGGCAGTAACTCCTAGCATGCTGGCAGTGCCACCACATCCCACCTATTAAAGAGACCTCATAATCTAGACTCCAGTGACTCATGATTACTGATCATAACCTTGCTCTATGTCCATAACATCACCACCCTTATTTCTATCTATCAGGGTAGTGCTCTTTGAGACCCCTATCTATGAAAGCCAGGACACTCCCATCTAACAGCTGTGCTGCCACAATTATGATTGCCCAAATCCAGAGAATACAAAAAAATCCCACCAAGTCACCCAAATACCCCTTACTGTTCTCATCAGCCCTGAAGAACACATTACCAATGTCCAAGTTAGTGTGATTGGTGAGGATGATGATGATGTGGTTGTAGATACCAGAGAGTTTTTTTAAGTAATGATCTGCTTTAGTCAACCATTTGTTGACAACCTGGTTTATTCCTAGATTGAAGAGAATTTAGATCTTACGAAGCCAATGTTGAATTCTTTTCACCTCTTTCTTGGACTACTAAAAATGTGGGCCAGACTGGGAGTTGAATCCTGGACCTTTTGTGTTTGAAGCACATTTATAGCCTGGAAGTCCACTATGTCTCCTCCTAGGTTGCTCACAGTGAACTCCAGGTCCATATACCTTGCTATCTATCATAATATCATCCTCAGTTGCCCACAATGAACTCCAGAGTCATCCTAAGTTGATCCAGTGGGTGACTAAATGCCTCAACCAAGCTTTTTGCTTTCAACAGGTGATGAGCCCTGTGCTTTAGCCCTTATTGCACAAGATCAACTCAGATCCTCACCCCCTTTTCCTCTCCAATTGATTCTCCATTCTTGAATACCCTTCTGGACTGATTTTCATGTTGATCCATCACTGGGATCACAAGTTATACCATTGGAAAGCATCTTGGCCTCATAGTGCGCTTTTATGACTCTTGAGCCTATCATCACTCATCATCTGCTGCTCCTTGATCCTCTATCAACTCTCGAGCATCCTTCTATGCATTGATACCACTGGATTTCACGCTGGATTGCCTGTCAACGGCCTAATAATCATCACCCTATTTGATGCTGGATTGCCTGTTAATAGTCTCATAATTGTCGCCCTCATTCTAATGGCTCTAGTCTGCCCTCAGCAACTCTGTCATGGCTGCCACTGCTAGGACTTGCAAATGTGACCCCAATGCACCTTGTGGTTTCTATGAGAAGCTTGGCCAAGGGAAAGAAGGTAAACTCCATCTAAAGTGCTGCCCTTGCCGCTGCTGCTGTCTCAGCATTGCCCAGTCCTGCTACTGCTGCTAATAGCGCTCAAGGTGTCCAGAATAATGCAGAACACGCAGGAAATGTTGAATTCTGTAATTTCGCCTCTTTCTTGGACTACTAAACATGTGAGCCAGACTGGAAGTCAAACCCTGGACCTTTTTGTTACACAGCTGAATCAGGGCAGCTGGAGTCCGATGTAAGAGACTTGTATTAGGGTGCTACAGTGCACTAGGGACATACCTGGAGTCCGATGTAAGAGACTAAAGAGCTCTTACATCGGACTCTAAGGTTCTATACTATGGAACCATAACAACTATACATAACAACATGTTCAGCCACAATGTGGCTGAAGCAGAAATGCGACACATAGCAATCCCATGGTGCGCAATCACCAGGCACACAACACAACGCTGATATGTCAGATGCATAACAAGGAAATGGAAGTGGCAAACCTTATTCATGGTGATACCTGGGGTTTATGCACAACAACTTCCTTTGGGATGGTAATAATCTCAGTAACAATATTATCATGTCATCATACTCACCACCTATTGTAGGGGATGGATGTTCCGGACATCTCCCTGGTGATTCAGTGGAGAGCAACGTGCAACCTGGCGGTGCTCTGGCAGCGCTTTGGTCGTGCCGTGCGAGACCGAGGACTTGCCAGAACAGCATTGTTGTTCGCCGAAAAGGAGTTCTTTGACGACGAGAGAGCTGCGAAAGCTGCTAGAAAAGCTGTTCGCGGTGTGAGGGCACGTAAGCGGACTGCTAAAGAAGCTAGCCTACCCGCCGTGTTGTGTCCTGCGAAACGCGTTGCCACAGGATTAAATGCGCCTATTGTCTTGTCAATGCCGGGATCCCACAACGGTGGAACCGACCCGGCGGTTGACGACCTGTCCGAAGAAGACATAGACGGTGAAGACAAGGGGCTAAGCGCTGAAGACGCACCAGATTGTTCTCATCGGCCATCAGCCATGGACTTGCGCGGGTTACTCGCGGTGGTTCATGGAGAGCATGTCCCGAGCTGGCCAGAGCCTAAGCGGCGAAAGAGGGAGCTTGATCCAGGGTTGGATTTCTTGATAAATGCAGAGAAACATTCGGAAGTGTCGTGTTGCAGGAAGATCTTTGACGTTTGTTTCAATAACGATATGGCTGGTGGGAATTTTCTTCTAGGACCCTCGCATTGTCTCACACTCAAGTGCCTTGTAGACTCAGACCATCTTGAGTGCAATACCAGCCACCCAGACGGCTGCGCTCGCTGCCGTATCATGCCGCCTACCATCTGTTGTGCCATTCACCACCCTGCAGCGTTCAGCTCTCTCGAGTCTCACCTTCCAAAGCCCTCCCGAGTTCCTCAATGTTCTCACCTCCCAGCGTACTCCAAGCAGAAGCGCGACTACGAACTGCAGGACACACTGCACACTTGGCGGGAAGAGAAAACAACTGCTGTCTATGATTGGGCATGTCTCAACGACCATGGTCCATCCATGGTCATGCCCAATTCAGTCCTTGAACGCACCGTCGACTGTGCGCACTTCCAGAAAATTGAAACAACTCAAGATCTCAAGAGGGAGACCGGATGGACGGACAGCGATCAGTTTGGACACGAGATCGTCACACTTATCCAACGTCATATCCCACCTCGCCCGCCACCATTACTATCCATGCCCCTCAGACCTACGTTGGCGCTCAGTACAGTCCGCAACATCGCCACCTCTTCTGCGCCTTCTGGCTCCAGTTCAGCTGGTCCCTCAATTCAAGTCAAGTGCCACATCAAGTGTAGCGCCTGTGGACAAGATGGACATAACTGTAAGTACACCATATTCCGTTTGATTGCTCTGACACATTTTCGGCAGCTCGTAACTGTGGCTGCCCTAATCATCCATCCCACACCAGTGTGCGTGCCGAAAATAAAGAGAATGTGAGTGTTATGTTATTCAAAGTGTCCGTTCGTCATACTAATGAACCATATAGAATACGACTAGCATGCCAGCACCTACAGTAACTCTATCATAATATCATCCATCTCTACTCGTTCGTTCAGGTTCTCTGTGTCATTCTCTTCGGTTGGGTCTCCTCGACTTGCCTTTTCCATCATCTCTCGTCCTTTGTCACTCAGATCATTGATTACATACCAGCTTTTCCTTCCTAATAGTTTTATGTGCGGTGAGTTTAATACTAATTTCTCCATTCTTTTTGTAAAGGTTTTTGTCATGTTGGGGGCCGCGTGAGCAGTTGTGAGGTGGGTCAGGTCAAAGTTTTTCTGTATTATCCCTTGTACGTTGCGGTACACTTGCACGATCCGCTCAACAGAGCGGTTTGATCCTTTCCTGCTGCTTTTCACCTGTACCTTACATGGTAAGAACAGGTATACAGTTATGTCATGCTTCCCTACCTTTGTGAACAAGTTATTGAGCTCAACGCACCAATCCACAGCTCTCCACTTCATTGGATGGCCAGTTGGGTTTACGAGAATATGGTGACAGATTGCGTGCCTGTAAAAAGGTCGGTTCGTGCACTTGAGGCGAGATGGACAGTAGACTGACCGGGGACCAACGGGGTAGACAAAGTGCACATTCAGTAGAAAATTTGTCATGTGGGTAGCATATTTATGCTTTCCCATCGCCTTTGGTATTGGGATCCAGCTGACGACACATGTTTCCACCTGTTCAACATCACTGCAATTCATGGCATACGACAATAAAATGGTACAGTACTTTACACATTGTGTAAATTTTCAAGAACTTGAAAGAATCTAAGGAAAAGGCCACTACTATATCATTTTGATCAATTCATCTATCATATGTCATCTAGGGTCCAAAATGACGAAAAAATTTGTCTGCAACATATTATGGGTTTGACTGACGAATTTCTTTTATGAATATGGCTTCCATTTCCCAGGGCCTAGTTTCACTTCAACTTCCTTCACAATTGCCTTCCTCATGAAAATCCAATGATTTGGCCTCTCCAACAGCTACAGTACCATCAAACTGTTTCCCAACACACTCAGTGCCACCTACTACAACACTCAATGCCATGTGACCTGCTAATTAATGGATTGGAACAGTGCTGTCATCATCAATTGCATTTTCATGTTGAGCACTGGTCTGTTGATCCTCAAGAATGGTCACCTTAGGGTCTACTAATGCATCCTGTCTTCCTTTTTCTAGTTCTTCTCAAAACTGAGAGTTCATGTTCTTTAGCTGACGCAACGTCTCTTGGATTGAGTAAGATGTTAAACTCTCGAATGAAAGGTTCAGACTGCATATGCCTGCCATCTCATAGGCCTGCAATGGAACTTAGTAAATAATAATGTGCTGTTTTGCCACTATATCTTACCTTCTTGATGATTTCCAGAGTGTTTACTGACTTGAATCCATCCAAGATATACTTAACACTCAGATCTTGTAACTGTCTCTATTACTTGTTGAAGACCAATCACTCTGTCCTGCTTTGAATCTGGTAAGTCATCATTCTAACAATGTTTTCATGGTATGATTGTTTGAGTGCATATTTGAAGATCTGTTAAATCCCAATGTCACGGGGCTGCAGAATGCCTGTGCAGCCACCTGGTACATATTGTAGCACAATTACAGAATGGTGTGTCTTTATCCAAGACTTAAAGCACTCCGAGTAGTGTACTAAGCTGAAGTAGGCAAAAGAGGTTTTGAAGCAGTAGGAGAACTTGTGGTCCTTTCCACAAATCCAGGACTAACATTGTGAGCAGCAAGGGTGTAGTGCTCCGCTTGAGTCACTGAAGCTGAAGTCCCAAATCCATTCAACCTCTTAGCTCTGATGTTCTGGAGCTATAGTGAAGTGAGCAGACCCAGTTCTAACAATCTTCATGGAATTTTATCACTTATCAATAAACTCTTTACAATAAGCTCTATTTACACTATTGGATAGTTTTTAATCTTTCTATAGTCATTATGTCTTGTATTTTGGTCAATGGCCTTTTTTATTATTATCTTTGATTCTTTCCTTTCAGACATTGTTCTCATTATAGATACAAATAATCACTGTCACTACATATAGCTTGGAATTCTTTCTAAGAATACAAGCTGCTCTTCTCCTCTCTTCTGATTGTCCCTCACTTGGATATTGAGGACAGCTTTCTAGACCAAGTTTCAATGTCACTCCACTTCCATGAGTCAGACTCTCTTATGAGCTCTTCATATCAGGCTGTGCCTTTGCAACCAATCAGAAGGTAGTGCTTTCAATAGAGATCATATCCACAACTTGCAATTCAACAGTAGAACACTTAGAGAAGCTGGAAGATAGTCTATTTGTAGAGAGTACATTTGAAACAATGAAAATTGTATTGTGTCAGATGTGATTGCCACAGTTTTGGTTTTTCTCAGGGTCTAAGACTGAAACTGGTAATAGTTCCCATTGTTACAACTGAAAACCATGGTAAATTTGGTTGGGATAGAACTGTCAAAAACAGCAGTTTAAGTCTTGAAACTAGTTTTAAACTGCAACCTTGGGATCAAACTCTCAACTCACCTTGATCGATTCACACATTTGAACTTTCAATGTTTGTAAGTCCATCTCTACCCTTTTGAAATCATTGATGATGCAATATTGCCTCAAGTTAACAAGTTAACTTCTGCATAAAGGAGTCAGAAAACTTTGCCTTTGAGTTCAGGCAGCATAAACTCTTCAGGAAACTCCATATGGAGTTCCTCTTTTAGTTTGCCATAAAGGTATACAGAGCAGATGTCTAAGCCAGTGAGGTATCCGTCCTCCAATGCTGAGAGTGCAAGCATACAGTGCATGGTCCTGAATCATACAACTGGAAAGAAGATCTGCTTGAAATTGAGCTCATTGTATTTCCTCTTCACCACTGTTATTGCACTTGATTGATCATGATCTAGCCTGTTTAGCTTAAGCATGATGGTGCTTCTGCAACTATGGCGACCGATCACATTGCCAAACCTGGTTGATAGGATACAATGTTGTGTGCCTGGTGATTGCGCACCATGGCATTGCTGTATGTCAGCATTTCCAGTTCAGCCACTTTGTGGCTGTCCTTATGTATGGTTGTTATTGTCCAGTAGTATAGAACTTGAGAGTCCGAT
>JBBPMC010000893.1:1993-15369 GCA_038090115.1 Strobilomyces echinocephalus
GTGCGAACACCGCCCCAGTCGTTCGTTGTCCTGCTATCGCCGACGACACCGATTCGTGTTGTTCCAAGCCAGGTTTGGACACGAGGTCCGATTGGACCGTCGGAACCATTCAATAGGGCCCGCTCAACTTCGGTACCAAAAGGCGTGGCTCCAGTCATGTTGTATTGTGCTTCCCTTGAGTATAGACTTCGAGCACAAGATAGCGATATGATTAACTACAGGGAGGTAAAAGATTGATCAGGACAACATTGCGCCATGGATTATTTCTCTGGATTCAGATTCCTACAGAGGTGTCGCGGGTCAGATAACATGGTCCAACACAAGAAGAAAACTGTGGGTCAGATAGGAGCGAAAGACGTGATGATTGGTTGTCAACACGATAGTTTCAGTGTGAACTATGCGTGATTTTTCGTGCTTCATCGTAGAGAACCGCAAGGCCGCGGGGAGCGCACAATGGGAGGGACACTCACATTCTTCGCTTTGCTCCGGGTTCGGTCGTGACGTTGACGAATCTGTGCGAATTTGGTCAATGGACGGCGTCGCGGCGAGAGCGAGTCCCGAGAAGCTCGCCTGTTGTTTTAGAGCTTGAGCATGGACCGACGGCTGAGGTGCTGTACAGCCCGAACAAAAGGGCAAGTGCTCGTGTTCACGGAGGGCTAGCGAGGCCATTCTCGTTCTCCCATCGTGGCGAGCGACTTTTCGAAAGTCCCGGGCGAATGGCAGTCTTTTGTTGGACTTGCCTGTTGTTGCGTATTTTGATTTGATTGTTTGCTATCGACGACGATGTCGGCTCAAAAAACGTCGTGGGCAGACGACGTAGACGAGCTCGCTGTAGAGCCCGTCAGCGACTACCTTGACGAGAACGGGATACGCGTGACGATCGAGTACGCCATCAACGAGGAGGGCAAGAAAGTCAAAGTGAGCCTCCCTTCGTCCGGTTCTCCGGGTCGCCGATCGTCCAAGAACAGATCACCCGCAAGATCAAGCGGACACTACAGAAATCGATCGTAGAACACACCGTGGCAGAGCGCAAAAAATGGGCGAAATTCGGCAAGGAGAGGGGGAATAAAGAGGGTCCCGATCGTGCTACTACCACCGTCGGTGAGAATGTCGTGCTCAAACTGACCGCTGGAAACAAGGTCCGCCCTCGATCTTCTCCACTGGCGCACCCTTCTGACATGTTAGAACCAGACGACAGAAAGCGAGCCGACTGCGGAACAAAATATCAAGACCGAGCTTGCAAAGGCAGGCGCAGGCAAGGTCGTCTGTCGGCTGTGTAAAGGGGACCACTTCACTGCCAAGTGTCCTTACAAGGACTCCCTCGCGGGCCTCGAGACCGTGGAGATGCCTTCAGCAGACGACTTTACTCCAGCCGCCGACACCCCTCCTGCCCCTGCGTCCGGCGGCAAGTATGTTCCACCATCCATGCGGGCAGGTGCTCGTGGACCCGGGGAGTCGATGAATCGCCCGGGAGGCTCGGGCTCGCGGGAAGATCTCCCTACGCTACGCGTCACGAACATCTCGGAGGAAACTCAAGAGAACGATCTCCGCGAGCTTTTTGGTTCGTTTGGTCGTGTGGCGAGAGTTTACGTGGGCCGGGACAGAGAAACTGGCATCGGAAAGGGCTTTGCGTTCGTCAGCTTTGAGGACAGAGCGGTTGCACAGCGTGCGATGGAGAAACTCAACGGAAAGGGTTACGATAACTTGATTCTGAGCGTACAATGGTCCCGTAAGTGAAGGGTTCCTGTCAGACTGTCCCTGCGCTGACGATTATGTTGCAGAGCCAAGACCGGAAGGACGGTGATCGTTTTTCGTATGTACTAGCAGATCTGTACATTGCTGTACTTATCTATCTCATGGGACGACCAATGGTACGGGCAGTGATAGAACGAAGCAGGCATGGGGTGTCCCTCAGGATGGTTGTTCTAAGTAAGTAGTGACGAGACGTTGAGAGTCGATGAGAGTTTACGTGTAACGTGAGCACACTTTCGCTGGTCTACATGTCACCTCATATTCATGTGCTCCAACTTCTTTGGATCCAGGTCCCGAGGACTTTTGTACTCATGCGATTGTTTCGCGCGAGTCTCGGACTCTCGGTTTACTTCGTGGGTTCACGAAGAAAGTCGCTCGTTCCTATCCCGCGGACCGCTTCATGTGGTCAGTATATATCTTGAAGTCACTAAGCCTACCTCAGAGCTGTCCCTTTGAAAATGTTGACCCGACTTTTCACTCGCAGTCTGCAAACCGCTGCTGTCCTTGCTAGCTACGTGACAGCCACGACACTGGTCAGAATAAATGGAGCTTCCAGCCACGCCATACCTCCGCTGCTTTGTAAGTCGAGGTAGTAGTACTTTGCCTTTCATGTCATTGACGGCTCTTCCTAGATGGACAGATGTTTGAAGTGTGGACGTCACTCTTTGGTTGCTATTTATCTGACACCTTCGCTCTCCGTCACACAGGACATTAACGTGAGTGATAGTGATAATTGTTTTCGTGTGTGATGAGAGAGCGGACCGTTTGACAGCATGTAAGATTTTCTAACGTCACCTCACGCGTTTTGCTGACCGTGACATAGAGCGGTGATGGCGGTATCTACGCAGAATGTTAGCCCGCAGTCGTGCCATGGTAACTCACTGACCGCTCTGCATCCAGTGCTTCAGAACCGAGCTTTTCAGCAAGTTACGCCAAGTATGTATCCAACAGCACGCCCGACCATGCCTAACCGCTGTACGCAGACACGGAGGCCGCGCTATATGCTTGGCATGCTATTAATGGGGCTGGGATCAATGTGATCGCTGATCCCTCTCCCGTCTCATCAGCGCTCCCGAATTCCCTCGAACTGACGATCCCACAAGGCGCTTCTGGACAAGTTGGTTTTGGCAATGAAGGCTACCATGGTCCGTTATCCTGTACTTTGCTGAGCCCCTTTGATGATGTGCCCCCAGGAATCCAGGTGAATTCTGAGTGGACTTACAATGCCTCATTCTACTATAAATTCCCCGTGACTTCCTCGTACAATGGAGTGGCCACCGTCGCCCTGCAGAGCAGCACGGGTGATATATATGCCACAGCTTCAGTACCAATCAGTGGATCACAGACTGCTTGGAAGCAGGTCGCTGTGTCCTTAACTTCGTATTCTTCGCCTACATCCACTGTGAACAATCTTACGGTCACACTCGATGGATCCAGCGCCGCTGGTCAGACTGTCAACTTCGCAATGTTTTCCTTGTTCCCCCCTACATTCAAGGGACGCCAAAATGGCCTGAGGATTGACCTAGCAATGGTGCGTGTTCATATCATCTTCTATGCAACCAGCCTTTCATTCTTGGTATCTAGACATTGTACGAAATGAAACCTTCGTTCTTTCGTTTGCCTGGCGGGAACAATATAGTACGAATCACCGAAGTGGCCTCTGTTGTAGCTCTGATAAGCCTTACAGGAGGTGAATACTGTGACCACGAAGCTGTGATGAGGATCGAATGACCTCTCCTCCACCCATTTAAGGGAACATCTTGGGCTACGAGATGGCAATGGAATGCAACCGTCGGGCCGCTCGTTAGCCGACCTGGTTCGTGCCTCACATCGATTGATTTACAGTGTTTCATTCACTATACACAGGCCGTATGGGGGACTGGGGCTACATAAATACTGAGTGAGTGCTCTGCCCAACAGTATGCCGTCACCCAAGATGATTGGATTAGCGGTCTTGGCCTTCTCGAGTATTTGTACTTGTGCGAGGATATGGACATGGAACCAATCATGGCTGTTTGGGCAGGTCAGTGTAACTTGGCGAATGCTGAACTTTGTTTCTGAAAAATTGACCGCAGGCTATTCTCTCAATGGCCAGAGCCTTCCCGAGGACGAGTTGGCCACGTTCATCCAAACCGCTATTGACCAGATCAACTTCGTGATTGGTGATCCGGCCACTAATAAACATGGTGTGTTCGAGGCCTTCAAGTTAGAGCATGTCTAATTCACACCTCAAGCCGCTCTTCGTGCCTCACTTGGTCACCCAGAACCCTTCCCTCTCACTTATGTTGAGATCGGTAACGAAGATTGGGGCGCTTCTGAATCGTAAGGTTCCGTGTTCAGCATACCAGTCGATGGGCTGACTACCAAACCGGCAGATACGTCTACCGTTGGCGAGATTTTTCAGGGAATCTCACTGCAGCGTTCCCCCAGCTTCGTATGTATTTACCTGTTTTACCTAAGATTTACATGACGGACCTGTTTATCTTCACAAGATTTCATTGCGACCACCTATCCGTTTAAACCTTTCTTGAATCCTGTTCCCGAGCAATATGATAACCATGTATATTCTACCCCGGGTAGGTTGTTGATCTTGGATGTTACGACATCATAGTTTCATTTCGTGGACAGACTACTTCGTCGAGAACGCATTCTACTACGATGCTTATGAAGTGAGTAGCAAATCAGTTTCCCACCCGTTGCTCACTTTCAGGATAAGCGTAATGGCACACAGTACTTCGAGGTATTCCTCATCCTCTGGGATACTACCAAGATTCTCATCTTCCTTTAGGGCGAATACTCCGCCATTTCTACCAACGCCAGGAATGTATTTGGCAGTCAAGGACGTCTCATGTATCCCACAATCCAGAGTAAGCTGTCGCGGCACACGTTCCCGTTATCTTGCGATGCATCTCGACCCTAGGTTCTGTGGGAGAGGCCGCTTTTATGACTGGTTTCGAGAGAAACGCAGACATCGTCTTCGCCGCTTCCTATGCGCCGCTTTTGATAAACGTTGCCGACTATCAATGGGCAAGCCTGACTGACACCCCCTCTTCCCTTTCTGTCATCACTAACGTCAACTTCTAGACGCCCAACCTTATCGCTTTCGAGTAAGCAAGACACGTCCTGGTATTCACGATCGATCTGAATTTTTGAAATAAACAGTGCTTCGAGAGTCTACCCCTCAACTAGCTATTACGTCCAGCAGGTATACTCTGCTCTCACTCCGTCGTGGCCACGCTGACGTGTTGAACACAGCTCTTCAGTACCCGCAGAGGTACAGAATATCTGCCTAGCACGCTTCCGACCAACGGTGGAAAACTGCATTGGAGCGTCACCCGCGACTCCAACCTTCGTACCGTTTTCATCAAGGCACGTAATCGCAACACTGATTGCCAGATCTCACTAAGACAGCGTTCGTCTAGGTTGTCAACTACGACAGCGCGCCTGCACCGATGACCTTCATACTGCCCTTCAATGTCGCAAGCGCTGGGCTTCTAACCGTGATAAGCGGACCACCGGATGCGAGCAACACCCCCACGACGCCGGATGCTGTCGTACCTACGACTTCCTTCATGACGTTTGCTCAAACATTTAATTACACTGCCCCTGTCTATAGCGTCAGCGCCTTGACGGCCTACCTCGCGTAGAGTCGGACCACGAGTTTAATGATCACGGACGCTACTATTGGTTTTCTCCGAGCAGTCGTTGCAATACAGGTTGAACTCTCCCAAAGACGTCTTCGACATGCTGTAGATACTCGTCCGAGTTGTGGTCTTGCATGTTGCCAGCGGGAACATCCAGCGTGAACGAGGGTTGATACAAAGGGAAGGCGCGATGATCTGGAATTTCTGCATCCAGAGAGAGTGGCCTGCCGGCCTAGCGACAGCGACGTGAGATCCACCATGCGGTGAGCAAAGCACCTACCGCAACAGAGGTGAGAAAGGTCCACGCGCGCGCGGCGTTTGGGGAGTTGTATCCTCCTTGGCGAACGTTTGGCACGGGCCCCGCGATGAACAATCACACGTACCGCCACCGAGAAGTAGTTTCTTTCCTGACCAGCCGTGCACTACTTTGTCGATGCACCAGCCGAGCGACTCGATTGACCAGTTCCATGTTGCCATGGGGTCGCCTGCAAGTCCGTCCACACCACACTGGACGACGATAAAGTCTGGTTGAAACGTATCCTTGATCCTCTCTATGACGGGCCACACCCGCGCAAACGTCCGGAAGGAAGCACCTCTTTCAAGTGGTATGGATAGCGTAAACGGATCGAACAGCGTATCATCTGGATTTGGCAGTGCGGATAACGGGGAGACAGGAAAGAAACCGGGAGCGGCGTGGTGGATCGAGAGCGTCTAGAGTGCAGATCCGCGTCACGTCCCGCACGGCAAGAATGAAATTCACTCACCAGAACCTGAGACACCGCAGACGAGCCTGGATTATAGAAAGCATGCGACACCGCATCGGAAAAGTGAAGATCCAAGTCAAGGTACATCACGCGAGATCTCCGCGGTGGTGCTGGAACTGGAGAGGGCAGCATCCGTCTCAGAGCGAGGATGGCGAGGACGCAGTCGGCCACGTAGCAAAACCCAGAAGCATGCGACTTTTGGGCGTGATGTCTGAAGGAGGTGTGAAAAATCGGTGTGGGGGAAATCGGTGAAACAGACTCAGCTGACCTGCCTCCATCCCAACAAATGGCAACGTCACAGGAGTTCTCCTTTATTGCATCGACGGCTGTCAATACGGCTCCCGCAACAAGTGGTATATACTCATGCATGCCTTTGAACGGCGGGCAATCCTACACTGCGTGTATGATATGGCCACGGCAGGATAAAAGAAGACGCACATCCTCGAGCCCGAACTTGACCGCCTGAGATGGGTCCCGATAGTCGTTATAAGGATTCAATCCATAATCAAGGTAGTCTCGAGTATGATAGGCAAAAAGCTCTTGGTTTGTCGCTCTGCGAGGACGAATGAATTTGATACACTTTTGGCCGTCGGGAAGAGCCAGCGACTGTATGCCGAATGCGTTGACCAAGGAGTGTACCAGCAAAGAACGGTTTCTGTTTGAAGGCAGCAGCGATGACACCTGACGTTTTTATGTAGGTAATAAGCGACGGACGTTGCATCCACGAGATTGATTGGCAGCCTCAAGTCATGCTTACCCGGACCAGTTCCTCTGACACAACGTATGCGACTGGTCGTGGCATTATAGGCTTTGAATGTATACCAGTGCGGAGCAATTAGTAGCAGTGGGGTTTGCCGTACTTCTTACTTAGTACGTAGTTGGGGAGGCCGAGACTCTGAGACAGTTCTCGACGTCCGAAAACAATATGATACAGATACTTAGTGTGTTAAGCACTACATAATGTCTCTAGAGATGCAATTACACCACGCGCAATCTGTTCACCGCTCTTGTCCCATGTCGCCTTATGACAACTGGAAGCTTCCCGAGTGGCTTCTTCAGGAGTTGCACGCGGAGAGTCGGACGAAGGCAGAGGCACGGCATCGGTATAAAAATCCAAAAACGAGCGGCAGTCGGAAATCAGAGACTTCATCTTATCAGATTGGGATACTGCTGGAAGTGTTGACATAACGATGGTCTGATTGGTGGGGTCGTCCTTCACCAGAAGTCCCAGAAGAATCGCAGTGTATCCTCTCAAGAAGGCACATTCGGATGATTCGTCTCTGCCGTCATCGGAGTATTGAACGTACAACGCAGCAAGGCACTCGAGAACTGATTTCTGTCGCTCGCATCGACAAGCGCGAATGCAGAGACGGGAGCCAGGGCATATGGGATTAATCACTGAGAAACCACGTGAGCACTTTCGTCCACGTCGAAATAGAATCTTACATTTAACTCTGGAGAGGACCGCTACTTGTGGACTCAGCGTCGCCCAATTCATTACTAATCCTAAAGCAAGACAAAGAAGATCGAAAGATTCGATTGAGCTATTTGCAGACTCCATGGTCCGCGATTCAGACCACTTTGCCTGGGAACGCATCACGGTCATGGTGGCAAACTGAAGCGCACAAGGCACTTTCAAGGCGGCAGCACACCACCACGGAGCATCGTGCGATAATAGGGTAAGAACCCGAATCGCGCCGCACAAGCACCTTCGAGCTGGGGGGAGAATGAATGATGCGACGATGAAACAACACACAAATAAAGTTACCTATGACCATCCCTTCTTCAGTTTCATTCAAGAAGCTAGAGGAGACAACGCAGAGGGAAATTAGCTCCGACGTAAATCCGCTCGGGTGCGACAATCCATCTGAAGAGTCGCCGGCTGGGGACCAATGTCCGAGGAGATACGAGTCTAGCAAGCGGAGGCAGGCTTCAATATGGTAAAACGATGGCACACCGACGCGGTTCACGCCATTTGGTGGTAATAACGGGAGACCGGATTCATAGGCAGCTATTCGTGACTCCAAGAGGGCGAGCTCAGCCCTAAAGTTGACCAATATCGTGGGCAGATGTCGACCTGCCAAAAGGGACGGGGGCAAGGTTGCGAGTGAATGAGAAACGAAGAAGCGCGCCGAAGGCTGTACTTCGTGAGATGGGGCGTGAATCAGGATCCTAACCGGCACGGACCTGGTCAAAAGAGGACATGCGTGATTCCTTCGACATTAATCCCGCAAGAGACTTGAGCTGCTCAGGTCATCTTAGTCACATACACTCGGGTTTCAGAAACAAGCTAACCGAAGCGATCTCCGTTCGTAAGATGCCATACGACTTGAACTCATCGTCGAAGCCAGTTGCAAGAACCGGAGTAAGGACGTCCTTCTTGTGGTCAAAGGAGCTTAAGATTCCCACAAGGGTTGGTATGAACTCGTCTTGTTGAGCAAGCTCTATGAGAGTGCAGGAGTCTCTGGCGGCCAGAGCTGCGAAAAAGGCGACAGTAGCGTCGAGAATCTGATGGAGATTTGTAGAAACATTAGGGGAAGCGGCCGTAGGCGTACCTTATCACTTGTCCCAGCGCGTGCCGTCCAAAATTTATCCCATGTGCGAATATAAAAATCTGATGCTTTTGCCCGCCGGTTGAAATCGAGATCACACAACTTGTTCACTATTTCGAAGGCGCTGTAATCCTATCTTAGGAGTACAGCCAGAAACGGGGAACAAGTACGGACCTCGCTCTTCGCAGGCCAATTGCGCTTGAACTGTCGAGACTCTCAAATAGATAACCAACTTCATCCAAAAATCTCCTACTCTCTCCCTTGCTCCTCAGCTCTGTGATACTCTTCAAGTCATTCATCATGCCGGTGGGGTGCGAAGGCTGGGAGAGTTCCGATGCGGTACGTCTCAGGGGGGTGGGCTCCGTAGTCTGCTCGTCTTGGTGTGGTTGCACATCATCTTCAGAGACGTCAATTCCCCAGCGGGTACGCAAGTCAGCGTATGACTCGTGTGGCTGCGAGTCGTCCTGGTCGGTGTTCATGGGGTCCTCAGCATCAGGTACAGCGAATTCAACCAGGAATGAACGAGACGATCCAGCATATGTTCTAATGTTTCGGGCGGGGAGAGTCTTTGGAGGTGACTGGGCGGAGGCTTCCGGAGTGACCTCGGTATCCAGGAACGTCGTCGGTAGCGAATGAGATGATCCCAGGCGGGCAATCGAAGTACTAGACGACGGTATTTCTGCCAAGGGCGTCGCTGGAGGGACGAATTACAGGATAACGTGCTCACAAATAAATTCGGCGAACCTTCAAGAGAAGACTCCGTTCTGGAACGACCTAGCATGCGTTTAACAACACTCCCTCGTTTCGGATGACCGTCGCCGGAGAGCAAACGATGGGAAGGGGTCGATAAGAGGTCGTTTGGAGGTCTTTCTGGCGTCTTCGGCGATCCAGACATGCTTCGGGAAACCGACTCGGGTTGCTTTGGCACGCCGCTGATATTTTAGGCTTTGTGCAACGAACGACGGAGGTGCCACTTACCGACTTCTTTCTTTTCGGCGACACAATCTCGACAAAGACTTTGTGACGCTTCCGTGGGGGAGATGGGCCAGGGTGAGGCAAATCATCGGTTTCGTGAGAACCGTTGGCCGGAGATCGTGCGTTCGACAGTCGTCGTGCTCTTCGGCCGTATGTCCGCAGCATCCGGCTTGCAAGTTGAGTGAAAGAACGGACGACCGGTACTGACGACAAAGACCATCCCGATCACGTGACCATCGAACCAACCGACCCGCGCGTGAACGTTGATCTGTTCGGTCATCACGCGAATGCAGGCCCTTCAGGCCCGGATAGACTCCTTTCAAAAGACAAGGCGAGTCAAGCGCTACCCGAACAAGCCGTCTTCGTCCGTAGCCTCCGTCAAGTGGCCGCATCCTTCCAACTTCAAGGCAAATGCGAACACTCTTGCCGAGGCAGGCTTCTTCTTCAGTCCCAGTTGGGACGACAGAGACAGCGTTGCCTGCTTTTTGTGTGGAAAAGAACTTAGCGACTGGGATGCAGACGACGACCCATTCGAGATCCATTACACCAAATGCCAGAGCACTTGCGGGTGGGCTGTTGTTCGATGTGGCTTGACTGAAGACATTGATAGCAAGGGCCGGTACGGACAATCGGTTCTTCCCCTTTCGAACACTCACTGTATATAACAGCTTCGTTTTCAAGGATCAAGTGCGTCACCCTCCCAGTAAAGCAATGGAGAAGGCACGATTAGCCACTTTTGGTGAAGGCTGGTGGCCCCACGACGGAGAATCAAGTCATACTGCGACGTCCGCCAAGGTAGGTCATGGATGATGCTGTCCCCCTTCAAACTGACTGATTATTCAGATGGCTCAAGCAGGCTTTGTGTACACGCCGCAAGCAGCTGGCGATGACACTGTAACGTGTCTCTATTGTAACCTTTCGCTGGGTGGTTGGGAGACAGAAGACGATCCGGTGTATGGTTTGTACTCAAACGTTAGCAGCTCTTCTGAATCATCGACAGTCAGGAACATCGTAGACGGGATAGTAAATCTGGGACGACTTGTCCTTTCCTAGGATTCTCAGAACAGCAGTCCGAGGATGAGCTGGCAGCGGTCCACATCGTGGACCCACTTCCGTCACGTTCCAAGAGGGGAAGGGCTCGTTCCAAGACGTCGAGTACGTCTTCTAAACCCCGACGCAAGACTAAAGCAACTCGCGGTAAATCTGTCAAGGCATCCGCTCCGCTGTCGCAGCGCTCTCCATCGCCAAGCCAGACAGTCTTAGCCCAACAAGACCCAGACCCTGCTCCTGAAGCATCTGTGAATGTCTCGTCTCCAGGTGACCCTGTACCGCACTCCAACGCTGAATCGCTGCCTCTCAGTAAATCGCACAAGAGTTCAGTGCCTTCGTCACGTGATGGACCGGTGTCTCCGTCCGGCCCAAGTGATTTGAGCAAGCTGAATACTTCGTCCCACATTTCGCAGAGCAACCCAGATCCTATCATTTCAGTGTTACCTCCAGGGCAGCCCATAGTCACGAGCTCCCAGTGTCTGACCAGTCGTGAGCGGACAATGACATTGGAGCAATGGATACGACAAGAGATCAGTCTTGGTTATGAAAGGCTTTTGGTGGATGGGCAGAGACAGATAGCACTATTTAAAGCAAAGGCAGCAGAGCTTAGGAAATGTATTGATGAACTATGAATGGATTGGTCGATAGTAAGTCATTGCCTTCGTAACTCGGGGAAGTGCCGCCTAGCGGCGGCGCAAACCTTGCTTGATCATTCGTAGCATTGCAACAGTAGCATATTCTAATAGTCTCGTACATAACATACATGGTATATATGATGAAGGCGACTAGTGGTGTGACCCGAAAACAGGCACTCGGGCTCTTTTCGACACAGTGGGGGCAACGGGAAGCGATGGAGCCCGAAAACGAATGCTCGGACTCGTTTTCGATACGGTGGAGGCGACGAGAAGCGATGTGACCCGAAAACCAGCACTCAGGGTCGCGTTTGGACGTGGTGAAGGTGACGGGAAGCGGTGTGGCCCGAAGACGAGCGCCCAGGCTGGTTTAGAGCACGGCGGAGGCGACGGGGAGTGGCGAGGCCTGAAAACGAGTGATCAGACTCATTTTCGCACGGTAGAGGCGGAGGTGGTGTAGCCCGAAAACGAGCGTTCGGGTCGTTTTGAACATGGTAGGGGCGAAGGAGGGCCGTGTGGCTCGAAAGCGAACGGCGGCGGCGCGAAAACGAACAATCGGGGATCGTTTTCGACACGGAGGAGGCGACGGTGAGCAGTGTAGCCCGAAAACGAACGATTGAGCTTAGCTATGTGGAGGCAACGGGGAGCGGTGGCGCCCGAGAAACGGCGACGACGGTGCGAAAACGAGCGCTCGTGCTTGTTTGACGATGGTGGGGAACAGAACCCGAAAAAAGCGGTGGTCCCGTGAAAACGGGCGCTCGGGCATATGATGCCGTGGTGGAGACGGAGGGCCGTCAGGCCCAAAAAACGGCGGCAGCAATGCCAAAGCGAGCGTTCGGGCTCGGTTGGATACGGCAGAGGTGACGGGAGGGCCGAAAAATGGTGTCGGCGGCGCAAAAACGAGCATCGTGCTCGTTTCGACACAATGGAGGAGACAGGCGAGCGATGAGCGCCGAAAAAACGTGAGGGAGGCGCGAAAGCCATCGTCCGTGCTCGTTGGGACGCTGTAGATACAACAGGAGGCGGTGGGGCCGAAAAACAGCTATAGATCGAGGCTCGTTTTCGACACAGAAGAGGCGACGGAGACTTGTCGGGGAGTGGTGTGGCCCGAAAACGAGCACCATGGCTTGTTTTGGACACGGTGAAAGCGACGGAAGGCGGTAGGGTGCCAAAAAAATAAGGCCGCAGCAGCGTAAAAACAAGCATTTCGGCTTGTTTGGACAGGATAGTGGCGCGAGAGCGAGCGCTCGGGCTCGTTCGGACGCTGTAGAGGTTACGGGGAGTGCCAGGGCTCGAAAAACGAGCCGTGGTGGTGCGAAACCGAGTACTTCAAAAAAGGGCTTGTTTGGATATGGTGGAGGCGACAGGGAGCGATGGGGGCCGAAAAAATGCGGTGGAGCAAAGGCGAGCGTTCAGGCTCATGTTGACACAGTGTGAAAACGAGAGTTCGGGCTCGCTCAGACACTGGAGACGACGAGAGGGTCGAAAAATAGCATCAGCGGCATAAGAACGAGCGATTGCACTCATTTAGCCACGGTGGAGGCGACGGTGAGCGGTAAGGCTTAGAACGAGTGGCGACGCCTCAAAAGCGAGCATTCGGGCTCGGGTCGATACAGTATAGGCGGCGGAGAGCGGCGGGGCGGAGTAAGCGTTCACGCTTGAGTCGATGCGGTGAGGGAGGCCGGGTGGACCCTCGAGCCAACTTGGAGAAAGCGACCAGTGAAGATGCCCGCATGGACACGGCGGACAGCCCGCGGGTGTTCGCACTTGGGGACGCGGTAGGGCTGGCTGGCGAGCGTACGTACTGTATTTGCTCTGCCTCAAACGGTAGAGACAAAAACGTCTTCCGAAAATCTCAAGGTTATCCTTGCGTGATCAAGCCCAGTGAAAAATGGACACCCGGAGATCGTGGCAGAGCTACGGAGGTGCACCGAATAGGGGAGAGTGCGTCTACGTCGAAAATGGCAGGAATAGTAGATGTATCAGCTACTCTCGTCACCCGTGATA
>JBBPMC010000894.1:0-15364 GCA_038090115.1 Strobilomyces echinocephalus
TTCATCAGCAATATTGTCCGCCGTAGCACGCTTAGACCGACGCATCGCCGAACGCGTTTTCGACTTCGGCCTCGCTTCTTTCGCGTCTTCCTTACCTTTGCTCTTTGAGTCCGACGGTACTTGTAAGACGAGCCCCCCATACCCTCTCGGTATATCCACCGCCTGTCCATACATCTGCCTCCCCCGAAACGCAGCTACGAAACGTTCAGTATTTCTGGACGTGGCTCTGTGTGCGGATCTGGACGCGTCGTCAGATGGTACAGCGTCCGAAACCGGCTGCGTCTCCGAGTCCGTTCCAGTCATCGACACCAACCCGTCCTCTCCGCAACCACTCTCGGGAGCCAAACTCCCGACAGACGGGGTAGACACCATTGTGAGACTGGTTCTTGTCTCGCTCAATGCAGAGGTCGAAGACGAGCTCGCCACAAGGGTGGCAGTACTTGAAGACCGTAGAGAGAGAGCGGCTAACGAAGGTGGTGCGGGTCTGGGACGGAAGTAGCGGGAAACTGGGGCGGGTCCTGTGTAAGAAATGTGGAATGGCATCAAGGAGGGCACACAGGACGGGAGGGGCCGCCCATCATCTACTGGCCATGGAACGATTTCGGGCAGCATCGTCGTTGTCGGCAAGTGGAAAAAGTCGTGTCTGTCACGTGCACCGTGTAAGAGTGATGGCACGGCCACAGTCGAGACAAAACTGAGGTTGTCATCATGCTACGATCCCAAATGGCACTAGCAAGAACTCGAAGGGCTGCCGGGTCGATAGAGAAAATGAGGCTAACCACAAAACAAAGAACTCGAAACGCGGCTCGCGATGATCTGATGTACCGCTGGAGTCAAGTGTAGACTATCTAGCCAAATACCTCGTCCTGCAACGGCCTTTGCATTCTCCGCAAACCCGTGCGCACCTGGGTCGTCAAGGATCTCAGAAAGGACCTTGTGAGACGAAAACATGAGCACGGTCGCTTGTGAACGGTTGGAAACAAAATCTAAAGCATGCTTCACGAGCGACTCGTTCCATTCCTCGATGCGTCCCGCGAGAGCGGCAGTAATCCTAGCCCCTATAGGACGTGTGAGAATCAGCAATTTCGGACGCGTTTTGATATACGTACATTTGCCTGCTGGAGACCGATTTGTCGGAGGGACGTCCACGAGGATGAAGTTCCGCGCAGTAGCATCAAGGTATAACCGTTGAATTGCACCAAAGAGGATCTGAACCCGAGAAGGTATTGAATCCTTCCCTGTCATCCCCCCACAATCATTGATGCCAAGAAAGAAAACTGTCGGAAACATTTGGTTACATTCTGAGCGTTCGCATCTGCACAAGCCTTACCATAAGTTGCGTTCTCGGGCTCAGTGTTCTTGGAGAATTGCTCGAAGAACTGAGCTAGCTGGCCATTGAGGTCAAATCTCACAGTGTGCCCGGGGAAAGCAAAGTTTTTCACGACAGTTGCGTCCCCGCCGTGCGAAGAGAGAGAGGCGGCGAAGTAATTGATCTGATCCCAGGTTTAGGGACACGCGACGCGTTCTGCAATATTGTTCTTTTCTTACCCATGTCACGTCATCGCCGTCGGTATCGTATGGATCTTCTCCGTCTGTAGTTGAACCCCACAATCTATTCAGCCTGGAGCTGTATGAATCGCCACTGCGGGGGTCAGCTAAAACGTCGGCTTGAGGTCAGCGACATACAATACGAAAAGGTTGCTCAGTGAGTTACGCCCATGCCAGTGCGCTCCTACTTGTGTAAACACAAGGTACGCTGGACGAGGTCATCATAACCAAAGGCTACATGAAATGATACACACGTGAACTATCACTGCCAGTAACCTGGATTGAGTTAGTTTTACCATCACCTTCATGTTGGGATGATGCAAGGTCCTGGTTACACATTGTCGATTTGGTACGATAAGTGGAATCCGTCCTTGCCAGGGGGTTCGTAGTAACTCCGAGTTTTAGCCGAGACTCGGAATTCGGTCACGTGATGAGTCGACGTGGTTTGGACTAACCGATCGGAGTCCGCATTGTTTGGCACATAGTAAAACTCTAGAATCACACCCTGGCCAAAATCCAGACGCCCAGGCCATTTACCCTATCGATACTGTACAAAATACTATATCGGATGCGGTTATGAGAAATCCAGAGGCTGCTCGTCGATCACGATTTGGATACTTGAAAGCTGTATCCCGTCACCGACATTGTGCACAGTCCCGAGATCGGTCGTAAACTCTACTAGTGGTAGTATAGACTCCGCCGGCTCAGCCGCAACTTGCATGTTCAGGACCATGCGAGGGGTCTGTTTTGGTTAACATAGGTTACTGCGCCCATTCTGCGCGAGGAATAAAGTCACGTACTAAAACGGAGGGAATAACTGGCATCCATCTACAGCGAGATGAAGTCGTGAGTAGGCAATAATGGATTGAAAGAGTCACCGAGACGCTCACGGCAAAAAAATATTGACAACGACCTGGTTGAACAGAATGTAGAGGCAGAACATCGCCACTACACCTAGCGGGAGCGCAAACTGTCAGCGTGTCGTAGCATTCGTGCACTATACCTACTAAACACGGCGCCGAGCAGGAACATTCCGTCTCGAACTATGACGCTTATTAGCTTGCTGCGTCTAGCAACGGGCTGCAAGAGGGTTTTTCCGCGATATATCAGAGCCAATAAAATGATCTGTGCGAGCATCATGCTGATCCCAAAAGAAGTTATCGCCGCGGGCGTATGAGATATCAGGCATGTACCGTCAACGAAGGATCCCGGGACCGAAAATGTCTGGATTATGATCGATACAACGACCGCGATACACACAATAGCAATGGCAACGGTGATGTATCCGAGATGTCGCTGATACACAGCCCAGACTAACACCACTGTTTCAATGGGATCAGCAAACAGGAACTTGACTTAACTTACTTTGAAGAACCAGAATCGCATACAAGCACAGCTGCAAAAACTGGAAGGTGATAGCTTCGAGAATAATGAAAGCCTCGCAGGTAGACACCGGAACGGGATGATATGCCGCGATGATGGAGCGCCAGATTTGAATGCCGCTTTTAAAAAATCAGTCAGTACCCCAAGACGGTTTCTGGAGAGAACCGGCCAAACATTTGGTTCAGCAACCCAAACCACCTCGAAAAGAGGTATAGCCATTTGACGCTCCCTCGGCGAAGTCCCCTAGAAACCCTAACCGCGGATGGAATGTAAGCTATGCATTGCGCCTATGATGACTCACGGCCATATGTAATGGACCTCGTGGTCCAGAGTGAGAAGAGTGTCCCATACAACTAGCGTTAGCGCGGCTCCTTTACAATAACCCGTGAAGAGTCTAGTTCCTCTAAGATACGGAAGTTCTCACTAGAGGATAGGATGGTAGCTTGATATATGCTGCGATCTACTTCTGGACCGGAAACCAGGAATTCGTGGCCCGTGGGCATGAAATACGACAATTTATCGAACACTGGTCCTCTGATCATTCGATTATGGTTGGTGCGTTCGAGCCGGAGAGAGCAAGGAGAGAGGACGATCACGGGGGTTCTCTGGGAGTGCACCATTTATATATCATGGGGCCCGTTCATGAATGACGTACCCCTCCACGGGACGTTGTCGCAGTTTTAGGTTGTACGCTTACTGGAGATATATCTTCACAAAGAAATAACTCGGCAATGTCTTTTTCTCTTACTGCAGATCCGAAATATGACAAGGGTTGGCGCCGTTGAGCACGAAGCTGGCTGGTGTGGGTTGCCGCATCAGACATTGTAGTTGCGACGTTATAAACCTGCACTCAGAGTACATGATAAAGAGCAGCTGGAGTCTGGACGTGTAGCGGGACGCCATACGCCAGACTTCCTGCTCGCAATAAACCCAGCTGTCACTCATTAAACGGATCGCCAAAAGCCGGACGTGTACCCGTCAGTCTCCAGCCACATGAGTGCTATCCTTGAATGATGAAATTTGTAATATCATGCACCGTCCCTTGATGGCGCGCACCTCAGGCACCAGTTCTCGGACCTTTTAGACCCCATTGAATCCGCTGGGGAAGCAGACAGCCTTGAGGTCAATTCTGCTCTACAAAGAAACCCTACGAAAACTGCTGCCAAGGGTGATGGCGTGCCACGAGATGTGGTGACATCGAGCACTCAGTCGCACTCCGCGACTACCGATTATGTATGTCACGGTGCATCGCACGAGGTTGGAGAGTATTGAAGTGTGTGTAGCGCATTCCGCCCTGAGCTGGCAGGCAAGAGGCAGGCTTGATCATGAGGAACTGACCCCACCGGTTTTTCAGATGTGCACTGATTCCTTCCTGCGGCGCAGCGTTGCCGATTATGATGCAATAATCGGACGCGAGTTACTCACATACGTACACCACGAATTCGACAGGGTCTCTGCATTCGCTTCGCGGGCTGAATTCTCGATTACAAATCTCCGCAGCCAGTGGGAGTTTTCAATGGTTCTGCCACCATCTGGTAGGTCGCACGCACAGATTTAAAGCAACGAAGAAGAGGACATGATTGACGTCGGGCTCCGAGAGACGCATTCAGCACCTGCACGCGTCAGCCTAAGAATCTGAAGACCGCCAGTAGGCTAGTACGACGCAACGTCTTTACTTACACAATAGTATGGCCTTGAAGTGAGCGATTCGAAAGTGCCCCGGAGGCCACTGAATCAACACCGCATCGATGCTCGGCAACCGAGGGTCCAAAATTCTCCAGATCGTCAGCGATGCTTAGCCAGGACTTCATCAGTCTTGGCAGAGTCAATGGATATGCCACTGGCAGGGATATCATATGTATAGGGCCATGAGGAGTTCCTGTGTTGATAAAGGCTGTTCATATTGAATTATGATCATTATCTCATTATATTAGCTCGTCATTTGGCAGGGTGCCAAAATTAGTCGTGAATTCTAGTATGGATTCTGTTGGCCTGGCCGCCATCTGAATGTTCAGGATTATTCGAGGGGTCTGTTTGTTTGATCCAGTTAGTACCGCTCAGATCGAGGCGGTTTACGTACAAGAACTGAGGGAATGACCAACATCCATCTACAAAAGAAATAGATAAGTCGTGGCAAGTTGGTGACCGCAGAGACGCTTACGGCCAAAACAGATTGATGAAGACTTGATTGAACAGAAGGAAGAGGAATAAAATGAGTAACACAGTGCCTGGCAAGGAACACGAACTGTCACGTCATCGTAGCGCTGATGCACAAAACATACCAATTGCAACCGCAAACACAAGAATCCCATCTCGAACCACGGCAGTGATAAGCTTGCTGCGTCTGGCGGCAGGCTGCAGGAGGGCTTTTCCACGGTATGTCAGAGTTAACAAAACGGTCTGCGAGACCACCATGCCAATTCCGGGACATAAAGTCGCCGTCGGTGTATGTAGTACTGTGCATGTGCGACCAACAGTAGATTTTGGGAGTGATAATGCCTGGGTCATGGCCGATATGAAAAGTTCAAAAAATACAATAGCGATTGCAATTGCGATGTAATGCCGGTGTCGTTGATATATTGCAGAGACTGCGGGTAGTTTCAGTGGAAGCTCCGAGTAGAAAGTCGATAGTTTCACTTGACTTACTTCGAAGAACCAGGATTGCATCGAGGGATAGTTGCAATAACTGGAAGGACACAGCTTCAAAAGTATAGAAAGCCTCGCAAGTTGACATCGGAGCAGGGTTAAGTGTTCCAAGGAAGTAGAACCAGATATGAAGACAACTGAAAATAGTTAACAGGGGAGGCGAACATTCAGAGTAATGACTCCCACATCTGGGTCAGTAACCCAAACCACCTTGCGAACAGGTATATCCACTTGACGTGCCACCGACCCGCTCCCCTAAAACGAATAACTGTGAACATGGGCGCCTTTACGCCCTGTGACCTGACTCACGACCATATGTAATCGACTTCGTCATCCAGAGTGAGAACGGTGTCCCATGCAACCAGCGCAAGAGCAGCACCTGATTACCGAAATCCATGTAAATTACAGTTTCCTGTATCTGTATAGAGTAAAGCTTACCAGAAGAGAAGAGATTGGCTTCATCCAAGCTCGGTCCAAGTCGTACTGATGGATCCGAAAACAGTAGATCGTGTGGTTGATACATGAGCAGGAGGCAAGAGTGAGTGTGACTGCGCTTTCGTGATAATCAAGACCTTCTGATCCTGCAATGATTCGTTTACGAGATCGTCTCAGTTCTCGAAGCCGTGCGTGGAATTGAGGAATGAGGTGGTGGAAAGCAAGTATCCCTAGAATGATCGGACGGAGGCAACTCGTGCTTTTAAATTAATTTACCCGCCAGACTACCGCCCCCGGGAAGAAACGACTCGGTTATGGGCTGTTATGGGCCGCCGCTACCTTCTTCTATCATCCCGGCTAGCTGACACACGTCAAGCAAGGGCCAACCGCCGCTTGCAACACGACGGTGCGTCCTGGGCGTGGGGCACGACCAACCTCCCGGACCTTGTCTTCATCATGACCTCGCCTGCCCACAGAGAAAGCCCCCGGAACGTCGTAGGCACGCTCAAATAATAGCAGTGAAGCGCCGAGGAAGATTTCTTCTGTGAAATCCACATAGTTTGCGGCATCTTGGTGACAAGTTACCTTGGTTGCTATGTACATAGCGGTTAGGCACGAAATGTTGTTGCCCTTGCGTTGCTAATCACATGTGACTAATATCGGCTACATATGAGGTTGTGTTTCAGAAATGCGCCCACTAGTGATGCCACGCGCTGATACAGCTACCAAATAGCCGGGTGCACATATAAGCCGTTGATAAGCCGGCTCTCAGCCGAACAATGCCAACTTAGAACTTCCAAACCCCTCTTGGCAATGATTGACTACAAAGACTGCCTAACCTGGTTCCCTGCCGAATCTCTTATACAAATCTGCCATGCCATCTATCATGCCAAGGAAGAGCTCGCCCTCAATATTTGATGAACGCTTCAACATATGTCACGGTTGACTATCCCGTGACGCCAATTAAAAAAAAAAATCATTCAATGTCTTCGCACAACGGCGATCTGGAAATCCCATCCCCCAACGATATACTTGACCTCCAGCAATCTGCGGATCTCCCGCCATCCAGTGCTGATCTGCTCTGCATCCCTTATGTCGGTCACAACGTAGATGAAGTCGGCAGGAGACAACAGGGACCGAAGTAAAGATCCGATCAAAAACGCGATGAGTGCCACGACGAGAATGATGGATAATGGGTACACTTTCGGAGGCCGCGATGTCGGCACAGTCGCTGTTGACGTCACCATAGGCACGGCCTCAGGTCCGCATGTTTCAGGTTCGGCGAGTTCTCCTGGCACTTTGGGGACGGTGCCAGATGGCCGACGAGACGATGGAAGTGACGGTGCTCGAATCTGGGAATGACTTGTCCAGCGCGCGAGAGGATAGGCGTTCAGGAAACCGAACAAACCCCCTGACGTGGCAGATGATTGCACGGCAGGTCCCTCGGAAGAGTCCTGCCGCGATAAATATCAGTGGATTCCAGTTGCACTTCTTGAAGTGTACTCACCGATGTGGGTGATGTGTCGGAGTTTTTTTGCTGTGGATCGCTCTCTTCTTGGGGTTTGGAATCATCTTTCGCCTCAGAGGCTGGTCCTATGGTGGCAGCACCTATCATATGGTCCGCACGTCCAAGCGGTACTTTCAAGTCATCAGGGAAGACGCCTTGGTCGTCAGCATACCTGACATAGCGCTGCGCATTAATAAACGAAAACCAAGTGCAATACGATTTAGGTTCGGCACTCACCTCTGTAAAAGTAGCATCCTCGTTACCCTATCATCCTGCAGTTCATCACGGCCGAGTGCGGTCAGAGACTCCTTCTCGCTTGCAACCCCAACTACAACACCACCCACTCTCACGGTCACATCGCCGTTCTTCGCGAAACTCTCACCCCTCCCAACGGTACCACCAAGCGGTCGAATATCCACCTGCACGACGAAGCCTTTCTCTTGTAAATCCAGATACCATTGCGGCTTCGGTACGGCGCCGCGCGTTTCACCGGTAAGGGGATCTTGAACGGTGGATATCTGATACTGCGCTGTGGGTAGCATCAAGCGCAGCAGGTGACGCGGAGGTCTGTCTGCGTTCAGCCCAGAAGAGTGTAGGGGGGATGCGGGGACCGTGTATATATTGGTTGATATCGGGAGAACGCTCACGTTCGGCACGTTCGGGGTAGGTACTGAACTTGGGATCGACCACGGGGCTAACGAGATAGGCTTGATTCCTTCCCGCACTACCGATGTAATTGCTACATTGTAGCCCTCGGAGTAGAGCTTCGTGTCAACCACCACCTCGGCAATGACAAGATCCGTAGAGTGCTTGAGCTCGCCTTTAACAGTGAACGCCGAAGACGAAGGTCTGACCCTCTCGTTGGATGGGGAACCCACGGAACCAGAAGAGATTTTGGGGTCATTCGTGGTCGGTGGTGACGAAGAACGTTCCGTGAGGCTTGGGGACCGCCCATCAGACGCCTGGCCCTGCGAAAGGACCATAATCTTGCTCGTCCTTCGCGTTGAATCCTCCGCCTTCGTGGAATTAGAATTGGTGCTCAAGCCAGACGTCGACATCGTCAGAAGGATTGAACCGGTATATGCCTTTTCGGCAGGTTCATAGTGACTTGCGATTAAGGTCCTTTGTTCGTCCCTCCTCCTTACTTTCCAGGTCGCTGACGAACCGCCAAGTCCAAGCGGCACAGCTGCTTCCACCGCTGTACCCGAAACCTTGTGCTCTGAAAAGACCAACGCTGCAGATGGGAGCCTCACCGAGGGCAACGGGGACGTTCCCTTGATGTATGCCTCCAAAGCCCCCACAGCCCTCGCTGATCCAGCATTCATCATCGAGTTGACAGCCATGGGAATGCTTCCAGCGTAATCAACCGCGACGACTCTCGTCACTCTGGTGGAGGGGATGGCGTAGTTCTCCTTCGTGTATGGATCAAGAGTCTCGAGGACCCATCCGTCAATCAACACACGCCCGAGGGGGTACGCATAAGGGTTGTACTCCGTCGTGCTAAAGGACGCTGCAGATGCGGGATGGAAAGAGGTGGTGACACAGAAGAGGGCTACGCGCGTTTCTTGTGATGATCCTGATTCGTTGACTGGGGTTCCGACGCTGACTACCGTGTCCAAGCTTGCTGGCTGGGGTAGCCTTGATCTCGCCAACATAGATGCGACCAGAAACCCTCGATCCCTGAATGGAAACCCGCCCTTGGAAGTAAGAAACGCTGTGTGGCACTTCGCTCCGAATTGCTCGAAGACAGTCGCAGATGCAAATCGGTCGTCCCATGTCTTGCGACATTCGTAGGAAGTGACGATAGACGAAACTTCTTCGGCCGATACACCCTCGATGACTTTTCCCCCCTTATGGACAGGTATAAGAGAGGAAATTTCGGGGAAATTTTTGCGTTTGACCGCGAAACCTTTATCACTAACAATCGTCCAATCTTCGTCGGGTTGTGTCTGGAGCTCTCTGAGCCAATGTAATGCCTCAGCGACATGTTGCACGGGAGGTTTGGATGATAATGGAGCAGTAGCCTCGCCAGTTGTACTACTGCTGGCTGGAGACAACGCAGCAACCGCATTCTGTGTCGTGTTCGTCGCCTGTTCCACAGCGTTCGACCAAAAGCTGACCAGCGGACTGGATAACTTGGGAGCTGACAACCACGAAGCGGCGCCAGCGGGGCTTGATACTTTTGCTTCTGGAGGGCCAGGAGTCGAAGGCTTCGAAGACTCGGCGCTGCTGGGAGTGGCTGTGCCTTCCCGACTCGCCTCGGGTGTTGCTGCTCCGTCGGCGTCCCATTCGGCTCGTCTGCGACGTATGGCGCTGACGACTGGCGGCTGGTCAAGGGGAACCCGAACCGGTCTGATGCGTTTCCGCTTGCTGAGAGCCTTGATCTCGTTCTCCGAAAGCTCTTCTACGTCGACAACTACGCGTGCCCCGTTGACCATGACTACGCCCTTGTCCCGCGCCGAGCTGATCGGACCGCGTCGTACGATCGCCAATAAGCGCTCGTCCGATGAAAACACGGCATCATGAGTGAAGGTTAGCCAGAGCCCTCCACCAAGCGACGAGAGGCGATGTCGGCGAAGCGCTGTCACGGACTGAGGGGGTGGGTCGACGACAATATCCAGAGATGATGCCCACGTGTCCAAGTCGCATCGTATTTCACACTCTATGGTGTGAACATCCATCGTCGTGGTTGCAGTGGAAGCGCCAGAGGTCGTTCCTTCCTCCCCATTGGCGTGTGGATCCGTGGTTGCGCCTGCCAAAGAACCACTAGCTCCGTTGGCACCATTCAAGCCACCTCTCCTCCCCTCCGAGCTTTCATATGCAACCCTAAACAAACCCTTCTCGTGGTCGTAGCGCATTTCGAGTGCCCTTGCCCCAGACAGTCTGGTCACAACGGGCGGTCCCCCACATTTAATAACGAAATCACCGACTCCGGCGACGGCACCCACCATCTGTGCCGGAATCGTGCTCGCCTTGTTACTCCATCCTTTAGGGTCGGATTGTTCAAGTAGAGTGAGTTGAGTCGTAGATGGTGACAAGGCCTCGATGGCCCAACCTTGCAGGTCAACTTGAGCCCGAATGAAGGATGGGTCCGGTGGTGGAAGGGAAGGGAAGAGGTAGGGGTCGTCAGCAGAGAATGAAAAAACATGGATAGTTGTGGGTGACTTGTAGACAGTCTTGAGGAGGACTGTATCTCGTCCGCTATTTTCTCGCATGAGCCAGTTTGATGAGGAGACGAAGGTTTTTGGACATACAAGACAGGCCACGCCGGTTTCGTCTTGAAATGCCAGAGCTCCGTGAGTTCGTTAAGGTCTTCGAGAAGAATCGCATCGTCATATTGCTTGTCCCAGAATGCACGTGCTCCCGGAGATACGAGTGCGCCGTAGAGATCCCAGAGTCCCAGTCCAACAAAAGTTGCCTCGGCGCGGTATACCACGAGTGTCGGATCGATTGAATCGAGTTGGGTTACTGATACACCTCTTGCTTCTGAGGCTAAATCCACAGGTCACCTCTAGTCCGCAGGAGGTGAACGACGCAAGACTTACTTCTCTTCCATTTGGCCTCTGGTTCCTGCAGTAGCGAGGAGAAATATATATAACTCCGCTTTACACTCGACAGAATCGACTTCTCCGCAGCTGTGGATCTCTCTCCGATATCTCTCACCATATGCGGCCTTGTCGGAGATGACCCGCTCCCAATAGTCCCCACGGAGCTCACAGAAGACGATGTCCGGAAACTCGCATCTGCTACGCTTGACGCATCTTGTAAGAGCTGTAGCTGTGCCGCGAACAGGGAGCCAGGATCGCGTTCCTCGACTATCTGAATAGTTTGTGGGAGACCATTGAGTCGAATACCGCTTGAAGGGCCAGAAAGCTCGAGGACCACGCGGACTTTGAGGATAGAGTGCGCGTCGGGAAGTGAAGAGTGCATAATGCGAAACACGGCTAATTCAAGTGGTTTGACCAGACCTCCTGGAATAGCAGCCGCAGGTTTACCACGTATCGCTGTTGCTGTCCAAGGGAGCTTCTCGACTCTCTCTGATGATGCTTTGGTTGTCACCTGAACGTCCCAGCCTTCAGAAGCAGAAAGAAGGAACTCAATCGAGCGAGTAAGTCTCCTGTGCTCGTGGAGTTCATCCAGACTCTGGATACTGTTCCCTTCTTCTCCGCCGTCCTCTTCAAGATGCACCAGATATTCAACCGTCAAAGCCTGTCTATCGAGTTGAAACCTGACCCTTTCTACGCCAACCCCATATCCGTAACCAGCGAACATCGGAACTTTCGAGCCACGCTTTTTAACGGTCTTGTACAAGCCCAACATCATGGTACAGAGTTGTTGAGAGACAGTGGCCGTAGAACCAAAATTCCACAAGGCGCGGAGGTCGTGTTGCCAGAAACATGTGATTCGGAGGCGCGGAAGCACAGTTGAAAGGCGTTTGCGGAGTGCGTCGCTTGGAGAGGTTGGTATCGAAGGGGAAGTTTGAGTGTATTGGAAACACCATGCAAATACTAAATGGGACGTGGAGTATGAGACAAAGGAAAGGAACGAATAAGAGAACATACGTTCAACGTGTGATCTGACGTAAGGGGGAGAGGGTCTGACATATGCGGGCTCATCAGCAGAGCGGGGTAAGGAGGTTGTGACATCTATGATCGCCGAAGCATCCTGGTGTAGCCTAGAAATCGTAACCGCGTCTCTTGGACTTTTTAGAGTAACTGAGCGCCAGCGTGAAGAGACCGAAACAGAACACGCACCTAGCTGGCCAACCTAGCGTAAATTCCGTCTTAGATATTCTTGTTCTGTGGTCGAACATTTCAACGAGGCGGGCGCCTTCGACTGCAGGATCCCACTCTTGTCTGAGCTCCGGGGTCGTGATAACTGCTTTCCAAGCATCCAGAACGGCTGCGTCGTCTGTGACCGGAACGTCGAGAACCACTCGATACACGCTCTCGCCAGACTTTGTTGTTTTGCGGTGAACGACGACGTCCGCCAGCTCTGGACTGGGCGATACCCTGTACTTTCCCTTTGGAGGCGTCTGGGCGTCGGAGGCAAGAGAGACATGTTTCCATTCGCCGGAGTTGTGCGACGTGAGGAGCTGGCGAAAGTTGTTCTCTGCGGCACCGAGCGCATCAGACCACGCTTGACGGAGCCTGTGGCAGATGTATAAATGTGCGCCAAACCGTATATGAAGTCAAACAAGCAAAGTCCTCACCTCGCACCATCTGACATGGCTTGTCCAGCACACCTTGCTCCCCGTTTGTCCTGGGACGGCGCCGAGGAGTAAACCACGTGGCTGCGGGTTCTCAATAAGGAAGGTCGAGTCGACGCCGGAGTCAGAGCGGTCCTTGCTCGACTTGCGGTTAGCCATGACAATAGATCCTAGTAGGGATTCTGGCCACGAACAAGACGAAACACGTTCTCCAACCCAGATCCGCAGGTATGACTATGGATGCTTCAAAGGAATCAGAACGATCAGCGCTTACTACTACTTCTTGCCAGAGATCGGATCCTGAGCGTACAATCACACGTTGCGTTTGGATATGTGGGTGGAAAGGCAGCTGTATTTCCACTCCAATGTATGGGCTACGACGTCGATGTAAGTACATACAGTGTCGATGCGTGCATAGTGAATCGACTGACACATCGGTGACTGTCAACACTGTCTCTCGTATATCAATGGCATAGTTCGTGAACACAGTCAACTTTTCCAATCACACCGGTCTGTGTTTGCGGACAGATCAAGTCTCGATTCTGATTTATTGACTTCATTACAGGATACGGTAGTTTTGGAGGCACCAAAACGAGCGCAGAGGAGCTTGACCGAATCCTTGACTTTATGCAGAAAACTGACGTGCTCGTAGCCAGTCGTCTTCTTACAGGATATATTCCTACTGCAGAGTCACTGAACTCTGTTCACGAGCTAGTCAAAACGCTCAGGCTTTCGACTCCAGACCTTGTATACCTCCTCGATCGTGAGCAGTTTCATCTCATGATTGCGCGCTTAGACCGACAAAAATATTAGCCGTGCTTGGTGACTCTGGGAGACTTTATGTGTCAGAGCAATGCGTATCACTATATCGCCAACTACTCCCACTAGCAACCATCATTACTCCAAACTGGTTTGAGGTCGAGTATGTCTCTCGATTTTGAGCTCCATCAAATAATTGATGGTGACCGGCTGGCAAGGGTACTCACTGAGGTGTCCCTCACCAATCTCTCCTCATTGCGCGCTGCTATACGCAAGTTGCACGACTTATACCACGTCCCCAACGTGGTCATCTCTTCCATCCCGCTGTCCAGGCTTTCTGACTCAATCCCATCATACCTTTATCCTTCTGTGGAAACAGCGAACGGATTGAAACAGGAGAAATCATACCTCGTCTGCGTAGCATCTTCCGTCAATACCGACCTAAAGCTCGAAGGACAGCCTTTATCTACCGTATATGCCGGTTGTGTAAAGCTCATACCAGGCTACTTTTCCGGCGTGGGAGATCTCTTCTCAGCACTTCTCCTAGGACATTACCATCCCTCTGGAGGTGGCGAGTCCGCGCCGACATCAGCACTTCCAGAGTCATACCAACCTCTCGCCCATGCTGTCTCCCACTGTCTTTCTAGAACGCATGAGATTCTGACACTCACACATGAGACTGCGACTACATTATCTCTCCCCTCAACAGACGATGAGCTAGACTCTCACGAGCCTGAACGAAGAAGTCGGAGAATGAAGGGTAGAGAACTGAGGATCATTCAAGGACAGGATGTTTTCAGGCGCAAGGATTGGGACGGGGTAGCGAAGATGCGGATGTGGGAAGGGTTCTGGGACGACTCGAGATGATTACCTGCTGAAGCGATCACACCGCTCTCTCCATGACCATGCCATGATATCCCTTTGCCGCTATGTTACCATCTATCGCCCATGCGCCCATGTATGATCCGTGCTGTTCCTACCATCTCACCTCGTTCCTGGCCCCTCCCCTCGTAGTATAAAAGAGAGATGTACTCGTTAGGTTATCGAGAGCTTACAATAGAGGGTTTTACCCTGTCTGTTAGCTTTTCGTGAGACGCGACCAATTATGATTGGTCTACCGTTTCACCTGCCATACAAAGTTAAGATCATGCTGTCGGAACACTTGGAATCCGAGTGAGCAGAATGTTTAACCGTTACAAACTTTATGTATTGATTCGTCATTCACACGTAGGTAGTACGTCCGAGTCGCAATGAAACCTTACTTACCCCCAAGTAGATAACTTTCTGTACGAGGCACATTGTGGGCCTCGGAAAACGATTATCCATGTAGTAACGGCAACTTCCGTCTTGTTTCATCGGGAAGCAACGCTGCTTATATAATTACTAAGTACGTGTGGTCGGCGGCAGGCTCCGACTCGGACATTCCTCAACAGATTCTCCGCAGCGAAATGAAAAAGTATGAGTGGCGCAACCAAACTATGTTTCTTCTAGGGCCCACCCTCCGAGTCCAGGACTTTCCCCAACTTATACAGTAACTATCGTAAGTCTCTGACTCATAATCCATCAAACGTCAGTCATATATCGCTCAATTGAATTGTGTAGCAGTGAACTCTGAATAGGACGAGTCATTGGAGGAGTTGCGGTCTTACTGCGGGCACTTATCTTCCTCGAATGTGTAAATTTCCGGGAGGGTCGCGTTGCTATTGGAACGTAGTCAACTATGTACGTGGCGCCTTCTGTCTAGCACTAGTGTCGTGGGCTATCATCCTATTGGTCGGTTAAACTTTCACTGAATGTTACGTTCACCATATGTATACGCTGGTGAGTTGTTCGACCTTTCTTGGTCCCATGTCTGTGCCATCAGAGTTTGCGAGTCG
>JBBPMC010000895.1:0-15350 GCA_038090115.1 Strobilomyces echinocephalus
GAGAGATTTTTCAATCTCGTGGAAGAGGCAGAATAAAATCAATTCAAACCGAACGGTGTGAGAAAAGGCAATAGCAAAACAGATTTAGGGGGGAACATAGGCAACACAAACAAAAGCATGACACGAAAAGGGACGAGGACAAGGCGATGCAGAGGACGTGCATTCATTCGTCGTTCTCAGCAGGGCTGCTGGGTCCGTGGTCAGAAGCTTGCTCACTCTCCGCGGCAGTCCCGCCAGCAGTACGAGTCGTGATCGCGACAGCCTTTTGCTTCTTGGTCTTGGCTTCCCCGCCCTTGCTTGGGCGACCTCGTTTCTTACCAGACACTGCCGACCCGTTCGCCTGTTCACCTCGCGACGCTTCCACGGGATCAATAGTAGTTACCGACGCTCCATTCGCAGGCGGTGGAAATGCGCCTGGTGCGACCGCATAGTGGGGGAAGAAGCCTGGCGGCGCCAACGGGTAGTACGGCACCATGGGAGGGTGGCTCGTTCCGTTCGCCGCACCATCTGCAGACTGTCCCTCATGTCCAGGCGGTATGAAGCCAGGTGGCGGCGAAAAGAAATAGGGATAAAACCCTTCCGGGGGCGGCGGGTAGTGAGGCAATGCCTGGATCGGCGGAGGTGGCTGAGCACCACCGGGATTCTGCGGAGCTCCGCTCGTGGCCTGCCACTCGGGCTCGCCATCGGCTAAGATCACTCGCCGTGATAAGCGTGCATCATTGCTGACGTGGGTCGTGCGTACATACCGACAAACGAGGCGTCCGTCGTGTTGACGTTGCTCTTGCTCTTGCGTTTGTAGGGCCCACGCTTGATGCCTTTCTGGCGCTCTTTGCGAACGCCGTCCATGCACGACTCCTGAATGCCATACTTGATGCAGCGCTCACACGGACGAGCTTCGTCGCAGCGCTTGCACGCGTTGGCACAATTGGTGCACTGTTCGCCGAGTCATGACCGTCAGAAACACAAAAGACACGACCCGAGTCGGCGACTGACCGCCATCTTGACCTGCTTACGCTTGGGGCGCTGTCCATTGGCCGCAACAGGCGTGGATTGTGGATACTGTGCAAAGCCTATTTTTCCTGATGTGGGGAGTGTTCGTCGCTCGGAAAAATAGTGCGCACCTTGTCCAGGAGGTGGCGGTGGGTAGGGATACACCATGCCAGGCGCGGCAGAGAAAGGAATCATGTACGGCGGTCCTGGGGGACCACCGTTGGTGTTCTCGCCATTACTCGAGTCTGGGGGTGTGGCGTAATATATAGGGTATCCAGCAGGGTAACCTGGGCCGAGCGGCTGGGCGTACTGGGCCATAGTAGGTGGATAGGGATGCTCTTGCGCGACTGGACCAGGATTCTTGGGGTGATCGTTGGCCATTAAAGTTGGGAATAAGAAAAGTGACCGGGCCTAGACACAGATTATCTTCTATTTGCGTAAGCAGATAGGCGCGGGGCTGCGAGTCGAGAAACATGTTGGGAAGAAGGACAGCGGTGTGGGAGAAGGACATCAGGACGACGCGGTCGGGCGGGCGTGGACATATGACAGCACGGAAGGACGAGCATTGAAGGACTACTCACTCCGCTCGAAATTGCTTGTTTTCCGATCCGTCGCCGCTCAGAAACTCACTCGCTGTCCGGCTCGAGTCTGGGTAATCTCCTCTTGTATTCGGCAGTGACCGTCTTTCTCTGAAATTTCGGGGAAACGATGGTCGGGTCCGCGTACGCGGGAGGGACTCGCGCAGTGGTTACTGTGTAAGTGAGGAAGTTTGCACGTGCGAACCAAACCTTACGCCGCGTTTTTGGACTGGACCGTGCGCACCCAGCCCGCCTACCTCGCCGTCACCGACGACGGCGACGGCGCGTCCATAGCTTAACGCGTCATTCACTCCTGGGATATGTGCCATAATTGTCGTCCCACCTGACGTCCCGCTTGCTTCTTTGCCATGATTTCCTTTTCTCCGCCCGAACAAGGAATAGCTCCGCTCGAACGCGATACCTAAGTACCTACCCGGCCATGCGCCGTTCCGGCGACCGTGGGTCGCCTGCTGAATTTTACACCAGGGGGCAAGGGGGCACACGTCGGACGTTGGTTTGTTCCGCGATATCGACGAATCAGAGGCCTCGTCTAACAGGACACAGCCCGCCCGTCCAGTTCTGCATCGAATTTTCCTCGTACGGACCACCATAATCCCCTTGGATGCGACCCCTCCACCCCAGTGAAATCCGGGAGATCGTCGGTATCTTGCCGTTTTTTCATGCAGGATTATCCCAGGCGACGACTACACGTTGTTGGATCGACGTCCACGTACTCGATGCAACCTACATACGGGCACTCGCCTACGTCGCACACCGAAAGGAGTATCGAAGGCTGTCCAGATTTTATTGCGTGGATGCTCGCATCCGATTCTCGAGCGCATGCGCCACTATCAAAAGGTACGCACTTCTCGTTCATGACCGACCCTTCAGATTATTATGTAAATCAGTGGGCAACATCAGAGTCATGATCACGCCAACTGAAATTCGATGACAAAATATATGCCTCGTGGTTCGATGGTACAGTCGTTGCGTGCGGTACATAGAACGGAAGGGTAAAGGCTCACCCGGTGAGTATTTCTTAGGTCATAAGATCCAACTCTAGTCCTTTTCCAGGCGTGAAAAGTGACCTAATTCTCAGTGGTTAAACGGAAGTGGCAACCTGGATCCCTTATTCATCTTGGTGGTCGCTGACCAATCGATCAGGAATGCCCGTGTCACTCAGCCGCTGAAGTCCCTCACGTCTCCAACTTGGGAATTTGACTCCTGCACTCACGACAGGACACGTGTCACGTCATCTCTTGGCCCGTCTCTTTGACGACAGCAATCACGATGGCTCGCTCGCTCATGTAACTTACATGTGCTGAATTATTTGTTCCGATCGTCACTTCGTCTCGCAAATGGCTTGGACTTGGCGCTGTTGACGGCTGGAGCTGGCAAGTGACACGGGGCGAATTCTCGAGCACTAGACACACGTGAGGGCGCGTTGCAGCATGTTCTGGGGTTCATGGGTGACTGTGACCAACGAATGACTGCTGTGAGTGTTGAGTTGGGATCGAGGATCGCATACGGCGCTTTGAACATGATCGATTGATCGATGATCGCCGCGATGTCGTGCGACGACGCGCATACTATGTTACAACATAGGCGGGGTAAATGTTACTGTACGTGCCAGCGGCGATTGGATGAACACGACGGGAGCGTAGTTCGTAGACCCGCTAGAAGCCTCACGATACCGCGCACCAGTCATTATATTCGGCCGATACGCGGGCTTGTGTGTACTCCCTCATTCGTAATGGCTCCATGATGATCGTGCAGTTATACGGAAGCCGACTGACGGATGATATCATGACAAAGCTTAAGACCCATTAACATTGGCGATGACGCATCGGGGCTCTCTGTAAAGTTGCAGCTTGGTAATGCTGTTCTAACTTTCTTGTCAGGCTCCCTCGCTCTGACGGGCATTATGGTCGAGCGTGATGTGCCGGGCAGTTATAAAAACACGGTAACATTCGACGGAAGTGCTACATCAAGTTAATCACTAGCAACACAGTCTTCCTCCATCATGCCTTCGATAGCGAACAAACCTGCACCTGGCATTTCTTACTTTACTCCGGCGCAAGTCCCTGCAGCCGGCACTGCGTACGATTCACAGCCGGATGGCAAAGCGATCCCAAAGTTATTCCAGCCCATCAAGATAAGAGGCACCACATTCCACAACCGTATCTTCGTAGGTGCTACTTTGATTCTTGCTCGGACTTGCGGATGAATCGAAATTCACTGTAGCTTTCTCCGCTGTGTCAGTATTCCGCGGATGATGGTCATTTTACTGCTTGGCACCAGGCTCACCGTGAGTTCGCCCGCTTGATGACAGACGTCGGACATTGACGAGTCCCCAGTTGGCGGGATCTTCATGCGGGGACCGGGACTGTCCTTTGTTGAGGCGACCGCCGTGGCGCCTGAAGGCCGGATCACGCCAGAGGACGCTGGTTTGTGGAAAGATAGCCAGACCGAGTCGCTGCGCAAGATCGTCGAGTTTGCGCATTCCCAAAATCAGAAAGTCGGCATTCAACTTGCGCACGCAGGTCGCAAAGCCTCCGTTGTCGCTCCGTGGTTGCACGCTGGAATGGTGGTCGACGAGAAGCTCGGGGGATGGCCCGGTAACGTGGGGGCCCCTTCGAGCGTACCGTTCAACGAGAATCATGCGGTACCAAAGGAGCTTTCCAAAGCTCAGATCAAGGAGGTCGTGACCGCGTTCGCGGACGCTGCGGAACGCGCGGTGAAGGCTGGCGTCGACGTGATCGAGATCCACAATGCCCATGGGTACTTGTTGTTCTCTTTCTTGAGCCCTCAAACGAACAAGCGTACGGATGAGTATGGCGGAAGCTTTGAAAATCGCATTCGCTTGACTCTTAAAATCGTCGACACCATCCGTGACACCATCCCAAGCGACATGCCCTTGTTCTTGAGGTACGTGATCCATTGCCAGTCGATTGATTACTGGACTCACGCGTGGCATCAGGGTCTCTGCAACCGAGTGGTTAGAAGAAGCTCTACCAGATGAGCCTTCTTGGCGACTAGAAGACACTGTCAGGCTTGCGGCTATATTGGCGGACCATGGCGTCGATTTCTTGGACGTCTCCAGCGGCGGGAACCACCCTAAAGCCATCGTCAAAGGTGGCCCAGCTTATCAGGCCCCGTTCGCGCATGCCGTGAAGCAAGCTGTTGGCAATAAGCTGGTCGTCGGAGCTGTCGGGTCGATTACAAATGGTGTGATGGCCCAGGAAGTACTGGACAAGGGGCAAGCGGACGTTGTTCTGGTTGGTCGGCTCTTCGAGAAGAATCCGGCTGCGGTATGGTCGTAAGTCATTCCGGGGTAATATTCCGTTGGCTCTTCTTGATGAAAGTGTTATAGGTTCGCCTCTGACTTGGGAGTGGCGATAAAGCTTGCGGATCAGATAGAATGGATTTTCGCTGGTCGTGGTAGAGGCAAGAAGGTGATAAATTGGTAGTACTAGCGTGTCTGAGCTTAGTAACAGCCAGGTGGCTTTTGTAATATATAAATTCTCACACTCAGCTGAGACTCGTTGTGCTAAACGACTTCCCATACATCTCGGAAAAGACGGTTGCGGGTGAGATATTCAAGTTCAATCGCGCCCACTGCCTAGTCTTCCATTTTTCGGTTTGTCATATAGCTGGAGGAACATGTGCTCAGCTCATGTTACCACATGATCCAGCGCGGAAATTGTTCATCTGCGGAACGTTGTCGTTTGATGTGCCTCTACTTATACCACGCCTCCTATTCAGGTCGGTTGTGATTGGAAGATTCGGTCAGCACGGGAGAAATCGATGCTGTTTCATGGGCGCTCGTCGCCATCATGTAGGGTAGTAAAGATACCCGCATTCTACGATTCACCCGCCCATTCCATTGCCTGCTCTCCACCAAATCTCTGGCGAGAAGATGCGTGGTGCTGGCAATGTCGTATTCGTGGTCCTCGCAGGTCTTGGGATATTGTTGGTTGCAATTCCACTTCCAAAGGCGTTAGGTGGGTAATTCCCTGTTGCGCCGTGTGTGACATCTCAACCAGGCGAAAGCTTCTGGCAATGTAGGGACGACTATGCTCATCATCTGGATCGAGCTTGCATGCATGGCTCATTTTGTCAACACGATCCGTTGGAATGGGAACATCGAGAACTGGGCTCCGGCTTGGTGTGACATTTGTACGTCAATTATCGTACCATGTCCAGATGACAGCGAGTAATAAGCTTGACCCAGGTGGCTATTTTGTCATTGCTGTGGATGTTGCTCTTACCGGGAGTGCTGTCTCCATCAACCGCCGTTTATACATGATTGTAACCTTGGACGGCAGGAGACGTGAGGTATCGTCGCAGCTACGTCTGACAGCGCCTAGACTAACACGCGACCAGAAAGTTTTCAATGTGGCAATCGATATGTTTCTCTGTCTAGTGTTTCCCTGCGCATCTGTTGCTCTGCGTACGTATTTCCAGGAGTGTCCGGCTTTTTTGCTCACTTTGACCGCAGAATATGTTGTTCAACAATATCGGTTCTTCATCTTCGAGGACATCGGGTGCCTTGCAGGCGTAGGCACCGTCGATCTATCCTTCCCCCTTGTCTGGATGCTCCCGTTATTCATGGGTATAGTGTCGGTTGGATATGCTTGTGTGTAATATGGGCAGTTCATGATCATGAACTAACGCTCAGCGTCTAGGTCTTGCCACGCGAGCATGTCTCCGACGAAGCCACGGATTGGAGGAAGGGGTGAGCGCTGTATGGATTCGTCGCCTGATGGTCATAGGGCTTGTCAGCACATTATACGGGTTGATCCCGACTTCGATATCCATCGCCTTATTGGCAACCGTATATCCAGTAACACCCTGGCCTGGGTGGAGAGCCATCCATTCGACCATCGACGTCATTGCCTACGTGCCGACTTCGGAGTGGCGGTTGGGCTACAACCAGATTGTTTGTGTCGAACTGCGGCGCTGGACCATCCTAACGCTTGCTTTTGTGGTCTTTGTGTTACTTGGATCCACTGCGGACGTGAAGAAGATGTACGGCATGGCCTTCAGAAGCTTCAGCGAGTCCATCAGTCGACCAAGGTATGTTCTCGTTTTCAACCCTGATTTCTGGACTTACCGTGTACTGTAAACTAGCAGTGGGGTCGAGCCTGACGAGGAGAACGCTAATGAGAACGCGAGCGGCGAGAAATGGTCATGAATCACCTGTAGGGTCGCACTTTCGAATTCGTTATCTTTATTACATGTTATCATCGTTTTGAAGTGAATCTGTGATTCACGTAGCAGTCTTCAGGAGGAGATACAGACTTTGTATTCCAGCTCTTTACTGAGCATTCGTCGTGGTTGGCGGACACTATCGCATCCTGGCCTATGAGGTTAGGCACGAACAGTACTGGTATTCTGATTACATGCCACTGTGGCTGCGCAACGGAACTCCAACATCGATGGGTGACTCGACTTTCCGGCTATGTTCCCAGTGCCTAGTTCGAAAACCAATTCTGGTATGTACCACCGCAGTGGGTGCTTCAACTACTTGGCGATGGCAACTGCAACATCTTCTATGATGATAGGCTTGACCGGCCGATCGGGGGGAATCCAGGCTGCGCCAGTGGCGCCACACGTCTTGCACCTTCAATCACCGGCAATTATAGAACACTTCGCAAGCTTGAATGTCGGCGGGCGCCGGAACCACTTCTGGTGCTTCGGACTGGTGCTCTCTGTGCAAGGCTCGTAAAGCAACCCAGGAAGCATCCATCCCTGAAGATTGGAGGATAAAGGTGCCACATAGTACGTCCTTGGACGTCCGCTCTGTCACCGAAGAGTGTGGCCTTCTATCCCAAAGAGAGCTCGACATCGTTGATCTCGGAACGAGAGATGTCTTCGCCTTGGTTCGCCTGCTCGCCGACAAAACGTCTGGGTACACGAGTTTGGAGGTCACTACTGCGTATCTCAAGAGCGCCATCGTCGCGCATCAGCTCGTGAGTTCGTGATATCCGGATCTCGTCTATCGAGGTATATCAGACCATGGCTCAGACGAACTGTCTCACGGAAATTTTTGTCGAGCGCGCCATCGATCGGGCAAAGGAAGTGGATCGGCACCTGGAGGAACGCGGGGAGCCCATGGGTCCCTTGCATGGTTTACCGATCTCGCTGAAGGACCAGTTTACTATGAAAGGTTTGGAGACAATCATGGGTAATGTCAATCCTATGAAGTCTTTAGCGACCATTCACATCAGGCCGTTAGGATACGCTTGCAATATCGGACTCTTTTCAGAAGATGACTGCGTTCTAGTGGAAATTCTATACGAACTCGGAGCGGTGCCGTTTGTTCGTACTAATGTGCCGCAGACACTCATGGTAAGCTTCCTTGCTTCTGACGTCGATGCTGAATGAGCACGTAATTAAACTGCTGTGCAGTGGGGCGAAACACATAACAATGTGTTTGGCCGCACGACGAACCCATACAACAGGGACCTTACACCTGGTGGCTCCTCCGGTGGGGAGGGCGCGTTGCTTGCAATGAGGGGTAGTCCGTTAGGAGTGGGCACAGACATAGATGGGTAAGGTTTCTGCTCGCGGTCGAGGATGATGATAAATATCAAATGATTGTAGCTCTCTCCGCATACCTAGCGCTTTTTGTGGACTATACACGCTTCGGCCTTCATATGAACGTCTTCCTTATCACGGCGCTGCGAACACTTTGATGGGCCAAGAATCTATTTCTTCAGTGCTAGGACCGATGGCGACTTCTATCTCGGCATTGAAACTGTTCACAAAAGCGATGATAGATGCTCGTCCATGGGATCGCGACCCACTTGCCATCAGAAAGGCATGGAATGAGGAAGAATATCGACTAGTAGAACATGGCGGAGGGAAAGGAATGTGTTTTGCGATGTTATGGGACAACAAGGTGGTCAAGCCACATCCACCACTAATCAGGGCGATGAATATGGTCAAAGAAGCGCTGGAGAAAGAGGGACATCATGGTAAGCTGTTCACTCTGCCGATCACCCTGGACTCTTGAAACAGCGGCATAGTCATTGACTGGGAACCTCTCAACCACGTTGAGATTTACAAGAATGCGGTATGCTCAAGGCATGTTCTCCGAGTTTTTCTGACCCATAGAATTACAGCAAACTATCCTTGTTGCTGACGGAGGGGAGGATTATCGCAGGAGCTGCGAGGCGTCTGGTGAACCTCTGATTACTTCAATGAGCCCTGACACAGATCCACATCCATTCGACTTGGAGGTTTCCCTTGTAAAGACTCTAGTTGGACCTCCGAGAAACATAACTGCATGGGAGGTTTGTCGACGATGTAGGGAGATACCACTGCCTTACCTCTGGTCCTCAGCTGTGGCAACTCCATACTGAAAAGCGTGCGCTGCGCAAGGCTTATTTGGACCACTGGAATACGACGAAGAGCAGGACAAAGACTGGGAGACCGATGCTATTTTCACCTGCTGTAGCTTATACTGCCTGTCCGCATGGGCTAAATTAGTGAGTCGAAAATAAGTACACCAAGTTCTACCCACTCACCTCATCAAGTGATTCGTTCTATACAACCCTTGGAAACGCGATGGACTATGCTTGCGCTGTCTTTCCTGTGACAAATGTCGATCCAAAAATTGATCTCCCGGTAGCTCCCCATGACTTCCATAACCATGAAGACGAGGCGTTTTACAAACTCTGTATGTCATCTGTAACATCACACACTCAACTAGATTGAACCTGACGATCAACAGACCACCCAGACGTTTTCCCAGGCGTACCTGTCGGACTACAACTACTTGGTCGCACGCTGGAGGAAGAAGGGGTGATCGGTATGGTGGAATTGGTGGATGCAGCCGTTAGGAAACATTGGCCTTCTAGAGAGAACCGGAGGATATTATACTAAGAGAAAGAAAGCGCACGTACACTGCACCTGAAATTTGGAATAGCCTTGCGCTCGAGGATCGTGAGGCAGACAAATACCACGCCAGTTGCCATGTCAGGGCCGGCCCGGGTCATTTCATCGACTCCGAAGCATCCACAGCAAGTAGATATGATAGAATCCAGTGGATAAGGTTCGCCCGAGGACCTCGCGGATAGCCTCGAGGCTTGCAGCCGCTCATTTAATCTACCCAAGGCTGGTCGGGTTTCCAGCTGGTATTTTTTTCTGGGACCCCCCTCCGTTCTCTGGCATGTCAGCACTTCGCCAATCGTTGACTCGTCTACTCAGCCGTCTTGGGAAACTCCTGGCAACCACCCACAGGCTAGCAAACCATTTGTTTGCGTTCCTTTGTCGATGGGCGCGCACGATCCTTATCAGAGCCGTCCGCCAGCGTCAGAAATTGGCGCGTACTTCAACCTTCATGGATAGCGGCACCATCTGTGCGATGAGTGCCCCCTCTGAGTCGTTCCCCAGACCCCCTGCGACTCACGATCCGAACCGTGGTCGGCCTTCGCCCGTTGACATGCCTTACATCCCCCCAAGAAGTCCGTCCGGTAATCACCTTCTCCCTCCCCTTCCAGCAAGGCGCTCTTCGCGAGACTCCAGATCATGGATGCCAGGGAGTCAGACTTCATTCTGCGATGAACCCAGGGAGGTCGATCACAGCTCACCTCAGGCTGCTCCAGACCCTGCGCTCCTGTTAACACCTAGCTCTACGGACCGAATGCACCATGGAGGTTTTACACAGAGTCAGAATATGCTCACCCCCTCATCTCGCTCTCCGAGCCCGCTTCATCTTCACAGAAGTAGGACAGTTTCATCAACGAAGTCGATCGACTCACGAATTTCAACTGGTCGAGCCTCATATCGACGGCATCATGGCCCGACTGTTCGCATCCCCACTCCTGGTCGAGATACACCCGGCCTTTTTCCTTATCCAACTCCTACAATGGCAGAGCCATCTGGTTTGACCGCGTCACCAAGCACACATGCAATAAGTCTACACGACGGGTTCATCCATAAATTTCTCCCGATGGCAGTCGATAATCTACTTCGGCACCTTGACGATCATCGCAAGACAAGGTAAGATGCATTGAATGCTTGGCGAAGTTGATCTCATCATGGGACACCCAGTTCACCATCCAAAAACGATTACAACGTCAAAGCGATGACGTATCTACATCCTGAAACACCGTTCGTTTCATACGTTATCGCGACTGTGTTTTCCCTTGACCACTATATACAGAGAGAATATTCCAGATGGTTGGAAAGCCAACAGACACCCGGGAGGTGCTCTTTACTTTGTACATCGCCAGTCGGTAAGTGAATCTAGATTGTATTCTTGGAATCGTATCTCAAGTATAACCCAATAGAGAACATTCACAGATATAAACATATGTGACGAAGAGATATGCAGTGATGTTGAGTATATGAGGACCACCCTGTTCTCGATGCTGGAAACACAAATCGAAGAACAACATCTGTCCGAATCCCTGAACATCGAGGAAGTTCAGTTAGTTCTGGAACCAAAACTTGAATGCGACCAGAGTCTGGTGTGTTGTTATTATTTCGTGAATCCACCAGCCAGGAGTCTGTTTTGGCTGGATGATTGGGATGCATATGCAATTTTCAAGGATTGTCGAGGCATTCTCTCGCCTCCTCACAAAGGTTACCTAGGCTGCTGTTCTCTCAGGTCTGAATGCTCACCAAACAACCCGAATTCATCAGGGCTTGGTATCCAGGCACAATACTGGTCCGCAGTGTATGTGAGCCCTGTATTGTAGACTACTCATCAGCGAGCCTGATCCAATTTCCCGCAGTCATTCGTGTGTGATATCTTGGTAATCTAAAGCAATTGCAGGAGTCACTGGGATTACTACCCGGATTTTTGTGAGATTACTCCAGATTTGAAAGATGAGGTAGTGGATATCCTTCTTCATGCTACATGTAGTGAGTATTATGTTCTCACTACTCGCGCGTCAAATAATCAGCTTTACAGGTCGCTTGACATCACATAGGTCAACCTGCCCTTTAAACCCTGAGGAGCTAAATAAGCACTTATCTCTCATCGAGCGAATCCATCGTAGGGACCTTCGTTCGTTCAGTAGCATGCACCCGCTCACCTCAGGCTCTTGGTTACTTAGCGGAAAAGACAGACAAACGTAAACACTGCGCGATCATTATAGGTGAGCTCAACTGTCATTAAATCGTTACTTGACAGAATGTTCACCGACAATTCAAGGTCGAATCATGCACACTTTCTGTGCGTCTCTCATAATTTTCAATACTTCCATTTCACATTTGCAGATCACCATTACTTTCTTACCTATCATGGGGAAGAATGTGCACGCCTCAATTTTGACCAAAGGGTTGATGGATGGAGATACCACCCTTCGCGACGCATGAAGATCGTCACACTTCTACTGTTTATGGCACCTTGGGACAACGTACAGCTATTGCACAGAATTTATGTGGACGGCGTCACGAATAAAGAAAAATGGGACAAGTTTGTTGCCAAACTGAATTCACAGCTTCAAGAAACTACTGTCCTGGTAGGTAGTCTCAGGCTAGATTCGCGACAAAATAACTTGATACGTTCTAGGCAACTGTGCTCGTGAATGCCAACGTTTCTTTTCTTCAGGTCCTGTCGAATGGCACAGCGACTTCAGCTCAACAATTCTTTACATACTCGTCGCTCGTGTCAAGCGTAGCAAGCATCACTCTCGGTCTGGTCTTTATGGGCCGTGATCGTGGAGACGAGAGGTACACTGCATCTAACGCTGTTCGTACATCGTGCCCTCTCGGTATCCGAGTCCTGTAAGGCCCTAACATGAGTAGGCCACATTCTTACATAGATCGTGGAACGAAAGGCACGGTCTTGAGACGCTTGCCGTCGGTTATAGCCTTCCGCGCGCGTTTCTCATGTGGGGGTGAGTATTCTGGAGATTTCTGCGTGATCGGTTTCACTGAACCCGCTCACCCAGAATGTGTCTCTTCTTCGCAGCCTTTGTCATACAGTGGTGTTACATCAGTCACACAGAACTACGAATTGGGGCCGGAGCCGTCGTGGTCGTGGTAGCATTATTGGTTGCATGGTGTTTCTGGACTGCTCGAGACCAGTCCGACTCAGAGGACGATGAAGCGCACAGCAAGGTACCCATGTGGTTGGATCTCCGCCAGGCGAAAGTACTCCTGACTCGAGAATCGACATTTTCGAGTCATGTCATGCAGAGCGGATCTTCGTGACGCTGTATAGCTCATCTTTCTTTGCTTGGATTATGTAGTAATGGCTACGTCAGAATATACCTTGGTTACTGTGACGAGAAACTAATGCTCGAGCGACCTGACTGTGTGCGAAGCATTTCACGAACGTAGTAGGTACTTTTATGAAGGGACGTCATTAGCGGAAGGGAGAGGGTATGGGAATATGAATCAGAACGGCCTGTTGAATCGAGGGAAGTTGGATAAGTCCTCCCCTGATCCTGAAGACTGAAAGTGATTAAACGCGGAGCCTACAGTAGGCGTGCTGTGGTATTGCTGATTTTCGAGGAAGTTGGTATCATAGCGAGGTCCAGGTATGAGAGGAGTCCCGGCATCAGACTGCCACGTTTGCATCTGGTGAGATGTTTCCCAGTGGGTCAAATGACCTGCAGATCGATGAGTACCTCGAGATAATGTTGTTCAATATACTGACCTAACTGATCTAACGCCCTATCTTCAAGCACTGAAATTGAAGTTGGTGTTTCATTCCCGGTGAGGGGCCTAGCCAAGCCTTCGCCCTGGTTCCCGATCCGCGAAGATACAAGCAGATCGATCGCTTATTATCAAAAATATTAGTCGTAACCGGATAGCGTGTAGATTACAGATACCTTTCCTCAGGACCTCCAGTCGCGTTCTGGGCTCTTCTCCGGTGAGGGTCCTAATGACATCCCGAAGCATGTTGAAACTCTCTCCCTCCTTTTCGCGGTACTCCCTTTGCGAAAGGACTTTGTTTTGACGTGTCGGGGGAGATAGAGACGTGGACAAACCGGCTGGAGAAGGTTGGTCTCTAGGCCACATCTTCCTGTTCAACGGAGCTTTGACCCGACGAGTCTAGTCATGGTACCGAAGATTTTAAATTTTCGGAGCGTCAATCTATGCCTGACTCAATGGGCATCGTAACGAAAGTACCGTCATAATGGGCGTGGAATGCACCGCTTGCCCTTTGTTCTTGTTCTCTACAGGCGCTCGAGCGATGAAGGGGCTGTTCAGGCTATTTAGATTACATGTGTACAGCAAGTCGAGGCGCCCAGTGGTCCGTACCATGTCATATCTACAGCCCGGCGACCGACTTCTGCCGAAGCCATGTGCTTGACATGATTGGAAGGCTCAACGTTCAGATTAGTAACATGGAACTTGACCCGAACGCAAACAGAGGCAAAAAAGCATGTAGTAACGTCATGGGTTCACGGGAACCCCAGCGCAAGCTTCGAGAAATTTTAAAGCGCCAAAAGGAGACCGAGAGTCCAGTTCACCAATGAATCATCATTCGGATCAAAGTGAAGTGCCAGATCAGCCTGCCTTTTCGCAGATCTCCGACTCACAGCATGGCTATACAAATGATTTGGGTGACTGGTCCATTACTTCGTATGACGGCACGACGTGCGAGTGCCATGGAGCGAGAGGCTACCAATCCCTCCTTCAAATCTAATCAGAAGTTCAGCGAATGAGCAGAAGTATCAGAGAAAACAATCATTCCGACCATAGAACGCTCGAAAGACGCGTGTCACCCACCTTTTTCCTCGTGTCCGCTCTGACGAGCATAGCCCAAACATAGCCATCCTCGCGTCTGCCGAGCCGCGGTAGTAGTTGAGGACCTCCAATGACAGTGCCATCACAGGCTGAGAGTCAGTGGACCATCAGAGATCGTCTAATAAACCCTGGACGTCCCAGTGGACGTAATAAAGCTCATTGCAGTGATGCTAATGGAATGCTTCAATTTACAATGCAACGGCCACTGCCCAGTTCTAGCGAAATTCGCAAGCGGCTCCCACCGGCCGATGCTTACTAGTAGTGCCGGAGGGGAAAGAGGAAAACCCCGCCGGCCGGGGCGGGAGACCGCAGCGGCTCAGGCTGCTACCATTCGTCGATCGAGACCAGCGTTATGGTACGATTACACACTGACTGACTTTACGCAAAGAAATATCTACGATTAAGGAGTGAAAAATACATCGGAGAAAATAAACCACTATGCTACAGTATTGAGAAAGAAACGGAATGTTGTGGTGGAATCCTCTAGATTTGTGGATTGGTAGGCCAGTCCTCGCCGTAGTAATCTAGGTTTGGCACGGAGTGCTGACCATGAGAGGGAGCTTCGTAGTAAGCAGCCTGTACGTTAAAATCGGCATTCTGCGGCCAAGATCGTTCCCAATGAGATTCCTGAGAGTAACCTAGAAATATAAAGCAATGAGCATCTCAATCAAGTGAAGTAGACCTAGTACATACTTGAGGCAGTGTCCGCGGGGCCGATCGCTGATGTTACAGGCATGTCATACGAAACTGGAGGAATAGCCTGGCCGTGCTCCCGTCTCCTGGTCTCCAAAACAGATGAGAGGAGGTAAATTGCTTCCAAAATCATTCAGCACCCGTGCATCGAATGAGCAAGGCCATATACAACCTTTTGTCAGGATCTCGTACCGCGTCTGCAGCTCCTCTCCAGTAAGCTGCATGATCACGTCCTTGAGGGCGTTGAAACATTCGCCCTCCTTTTCGCGATACTGCCTTTGCGTAGCGGCTTTATCTTGTCGGGCTGGAGGCGGTGGTAAAGAGGGAATCTGCTGTGGACCAGACATCCTGCAAACTCGTGAAATCGTT
>JBBPMC010000896.1:0-14186 GCA_038090115.1 Strobilomyces echinocephalus
ATACGTCACATCTCACAAGCGTTTTCGATCATAGTTTGACGGCTCCTTACAAAGTGTCGTTTTTCAACCTGCGCGTGCGATTACACACTTAAGTTTTGTAGTGTACCTCCGGTGTTTTCCGTATCGGGTTTTGCCACGGATGTGGCCGTTCGTGAATTATGTAATTCACCCAACAGGATCTAGTATGCCGTCCTAGTGCCGCCACGTACTGCTGGCTACTACGACGCCGTACACCCACTGTCAATAGGTTCATTTTTGCAACGTTCTCACTGAGATTCAAGATAAAACTTCAGAGCAAATTCGGAACAGATGCGAGAATTACATCGATTCCTGAGTGTCCACTAGGTCGCTCAACGCTGGACTCACACTCAACAACTCCTGCCTAGTAGTACCGTCAACCTTTGTGGCTAGAATCAACGGGTAGACGGTGACGAATACGATAATACTCTTCGAACGCCGCACGGGCATCTTCGAGCAGCGTCTTCAAGAGCCCTTTCTCGTCGCTTTCCGCCAAGGAGGACAACGACTCCTCGCTGTCGGCGCCAGCAACTATGAGTTGCTCGACGACCTTCTCCCTCCACCGCCTCCAAATATCCGTGTCGTTGGGGAGACACTCGTTGAGAATCGCGATACGACGCTTGCGATCCTCGTCTGCGGATGAGCGATCCACCCCGTGGAAGAGGAGCAGGCAAAGGAAAACTGCCATCGTCGTCCTCGTCCCCGCGCGAAACGGGAGCATCTCTGGGTTCCCGAGCTTCTTGAAGAGTATTTCCGCCTGGATCTTCTCCTTCTCCAACGAGGATAGGTATGAGTTGTACCCCCACGATACGCCGAGCGAGGACAGGAACATGATCTGACCGAAAAGGCTCCCTTGCGGGATGAGGAGAAGCTGGAGGAGGAATTGGACGAGGAGCACAAGAGAGCATAAACCGATCTCGTGGTATTTGCGTTCGCCACCCTTTCTTTCCCCGTCGGCACGTCCTTTGGAGTCCGTATCGAGGATGAAATGCCCTTTGGTAATGGCGTTCACGTCCCGCTCATTCCCTTTTATTACCACCACCACTTCTTCTTTCATCATTATCCCATGACCTGGTGGAGACCCTGACGCTGGATCCACAAATTTGATGTCGAGCCTTCCTTTGCCAATGACCCAGCTGGCACAGCCACTGGAAATGATACCGAAGAGGATCATGGAGAAGCTGAACCAATCGTAGACTAACGCGCACAGAACGCAGGTCGTTACGCTGACGGTGATGGGGATGAGACCAAGCAGGGCCTTCTTCATGGGTAGTAGTTCCACGGGGGTATCATAGTCCACGTGCTTCATGGCCAGATAGACAACGTTGCACGATTTCGTCTCCCTCCCATTTATCTTTTGGGCCTTCTCCTCCAGGTCCTTGCTTCGCTCCATCGTCAAGTAAGCCAGATGCCCCGTCTGCATCGTCGTTCCGGACAAAGCTGCAACGTAACGAGGTCCCTTCTCGCCATCGAGGCCGAACGAGATGGCCGGCGGGTCATTTGGGCCTGGAAATAGCCCATCCCAGAAACGTGACTTGGCCATTGTACCGAAGCGCTTCGCGACCGTGTAACTTCCTGGGGAGTTGAACCACCCAAACCACCGCCTGTGTTTGTAAAGGTGAACGGTTGCCATGGCCGAGATGGCTTCGTCCCCCCCGAAAAAGCCAGCTACGCCACTGGAGTCGAGACTAAACTGTGAGGAAGGCTCAAAAAGCGTACTGGGGGGGTTGAGAGGAGGCATTCTCTGGAGTGGGTCGTCCCGCCCCCGTCCCGGCTTTAGAAGGTCAGACCAACCACGAGGTATTCAGCCAGCTGCTGCGCGTCGCTTCGAAACATCCACCCTAATTCCCATACGTGGTAGTACCATTTGTGTGGACAAGCGCCGAGTACTGTGAATTAACATTATTAGCCACGACACAGGTCCTTCGTGGAAGGGATGGGAAAGCCGGCTCTGTATATAGCGTTCGTTCACTCACGAGTGTTCCATTTGATCATGGTTCACATTGCCCGGAGTGATAGATACATGGGGTTCCACCTCGAAGATACAATTATTCAGCATGTTGACGTCCGTCCAACGAGAGCGTGCGATGCATATAGAAGCTAAGAGGTTGAAGGCACTCTGCCGCATGCCCAATTACCATTTACCAAAGTGGCTGAAACAAGTTGTGAAGTTGTCGTGAAGTATTGGAAAGAGTGGATGGACGGACTAAGTGCCTTCGCGCCCCTAATTCCAGAGAACGTAACGCGGCTGGAATCCGAGCACTCTAGGTGCCGAGATGCAGTTTCCGTCATGGCAGGGAAGTGGGTAGACGCACGGAGAGCTTCGCGTCAATCCTCGTTGATGGCGCATGCTGGTCACCTTCTGCACTTTAAATGATAAAACAATAACGAAGAACCCCAACACAACCTGAACCGAAAACACAAGTTGTGCATAAGCCTAGAAGAGAGGCGAAGCAGACAGAATGTTTTATCGGAGATGTAAATATTCAAAATCCGCACAGTTCTTCGGAGTCGAAGGTTCTAGTCGCTACAAGTTGTGTCGAGGCGGTGCCTGAGTCGACGGACACTGTACTGGAGGTGTATAAACAAGGAACCGCTCCCATTCCCAGCAGCACACCCTCGCAGATTCCCCAAATCGCAACTCTCCTGATCATCACCATCGGTGTCGCCAATGTGGTGAACTCTTTGAGAGCGAGGACAAGCTGAGAAAGCACTGCAAAATGGCCCATCACTACTGCGAGCGTTGCGACGTTTTCTTCCCGAGTTGGAGATCTCGCAGACAGCACTTCTTGAACTCGCCCAACCACTACTTTTGTCGCGACTGCAAGCGCGATTTCGGCACCCGGCGTGCCCGCCAGCAACACTACATCTATAATCCTAGACACCACTACTGTTGCAAATGTGACACCCACTTTAAAGACGACGATGAGTTGAAAGAGCACGCGTGCTCCAGCGACCTCTACTGTGCCCCATGTAACCAGTACTTCGAATCAGTTGTTGCCCTGCGACAGCACAACCGTCAATCGCATCTCTACTGCGCAGACTGCCAGCATTTTTTCATGTCCGAGAATCACATACGCGAGGTGAGTAACTCGTAGTATATTTTCCTCACATATTAGACTAATGATTTTTGCAGCACATGAATTCCCATGTACATCAACCGAAGGACGTAGCCTGTGTGTTCCAATCCCTTGGTTGCACACAGTGCTTTGTCAGCAGGTCTGCCATGGTATCGCACCTTGAATATGGATCAGTATGTGTATCCGGTGTCGATCGCGACACAATCAGACTGTGGGTCCGCCTCAGGGATGAGCGCCATGTGTTTATCGTTCCACCCCGACTCTTCACCGAAGACGACGACGACGATCAAAGGTTATCCGCCACAGAGGAAGCGTGGAACGGTTCCGCGTACGAGTGTACGCTCTGCTCTACCACTTTCAGAACACTCGTCGCTCTCAATCGCCACCTGGCGAGTCCAAGACACCAAGGTAAAATATACCGCTGCCCTCTCTCGATCTGTCGCAAGACGTTCAATACGCTCGGTGGCGTATACCGACACGTCGAGAGCGAGAGTTGCGGTGCATCGAAGATCAGAGCGGTCCGCAAGGGTATGAACCAGTTGTTGAAAGACATGCGCAGCTTGAGAAACTAAGGTGGGGAGAACTGGTTCCTCTCTGCCGACTGCAAATTAATGTCAGTTATGTCGTGAACGTTCCGTCACTAGTGTTCCCTATCGCAATAGCGTTGACCTGGTCACCCAACTGTATACTTGCCCTCCTTTCATTCCCCTCCTTTCATGTTCATACCTTGTGCCTTCTTGCTCGTTTAGCTTTATGCGTTCCGCTCCCACACAGTCAGTTGTTATCTTATTATGTATTTCCCTTGTTATTTCCTGTCATCACTTCGAAGAAATCCATTTGACCGACCTTGATTATATTGTACACTACATAGCTTACCACAGTCTGATTTCTTGTTACAATATATGACTGATGGCTCATCTGTGTCAACGGTCTGGTAGAAATGAGAGTGGGCGTGAGTCTATCGCTTATAACCAGGCGACGGTAGATGTCGGTTAGTCGACTGAACCCGGTGTCCCAGTATCCGAGATCGACTCGGACACTAACCCGCGCTCGAGTCGTGTTGCTATCCAAGAACTGTCCTCGTAGTATGTCACGGTCTCTGCGGACGGTCGAACGGGGGGTCATTGTGTCGATCTACATTCGTAGACTCCGCGCGTCGCTCTCGTTTCGGCAGTATTCCATCGTCAGGCAGGCCAGATTCGCTATCAGCGTGTCCGTCCCAGATAGGGTAGCGATGTAACGTACTAGTCCCTTTCCCGAGCCTTCCGGAGGACAACCGCTAGCCTTTCATAAAGGTGCACAGTGGCATCATCCCTTGACGGGAGGATTTCTGCAACCCAAAGAGGCTGGCTACGCTGAGAATAGATCCAAGTTACATAGAACGGACGATGAATTCGTCATCATATCGCCTTTCGATCGCCCAAAGCACGTCCGCGCTCACGCCGATGCGGACGTTGTTGCACGTTCCCCACCAGCAGCTCGAGATTTTAGCCATATCAGACACATATCACATCCGGTGAAATAGCGAGTAGTTTAGGCACGAGAAACGAATGAGACTGACGCCCAACATTCAGAACCCAAGTTGCTCCATGAAACTCTGCCAACCTGCGTCCAAAGCAACGCCCTCGGCCGAATAAGCTCCGCTGGGTGGATAGAACGGCTGCGACTGAGCTACGTAGAACGTGTTCAAGCGCTCCTGTCCCTGGCTAGCCTCCGTCTCGGCGAACTGGCTTAACTGCGTGTCCACCATCGACTGAGAGAACTGTTCGGGAGGCGCATAGTCTGGTGCGCCTGTCGCGGTGGTCGACGCTTGGAACCCCTCGAAGACTTGCATGTCTTCCATGATCCGGGGGTGGATGTCCACCGGAGAGGAATCGATCGAAGAACTAGAAGAACTGGCGGGATAGGCGACAGTGGACGGCGTCCTCGAGGGCGTGGGTGGGTCAGGAGAGGACGCTGCAGAGGTACACCCACAAGGCGATGCCCCGTCGCGGGTCTTCGAAATGATGCTCGTCGAACCGCCTCCGACCCTATCCAGCTCTGCACGAGACAAGATGCACTCCGAGCGAGGGTAGACATTCGTGTGGGCTCTACGCCATACCTTCTCGATATGATCCTAAGCGTGATCTTAGTCCTCAATTCTACAGTACGACGATGAAAGGAACGTGCCATAAGGTGACTGGCGTTACTGGTGGTCTGGGATGCCTTCTTGAACACCTCGTATACAACGTTGATCTCGTGCAACGACGAAGCAGCCATGTTAGAAGTGGGTGCTTTAGTTACGATCATGCACATTACAATCTAGAGGAAGAACGATTAGACATTGTTTGCATCGAAATGTTTCGCTCGGCGTACAGCGGCTGATAGTGCCTGGGACCAAAATATCGGCACCCGCGCCGCAAGGCCGGGAATACGATTGATTCCGGATACGTGGCTTATGATCAGTCGCCAGCTGGATCGATACATGGCCATAACAGAGGGTCCATATTTATGTTTCAGCGGATCACTGGGACAATCTTGTAACGCCTGTGAGAAATAACGTCTGTGGAGATTAAGAAGCACTATGAGAATGGGATAAGCATATGGACGAGGAGATGGTATGTGGAGTCGCCCACCGGACTCCTTCATCGTGAGAACGAGAAGCTGCTGCATTATAACTTTGGGTCCAGGTTCAGTAGTATATATACACTGAAGCTGTAGATACGAGGGAATCGGGAAATCACGAATTTTCCGATCAAGTTCCAGGATCGCGTTGTACGTCGGAATTTTTGCGCCAAAGGCGGCGGTTAATACTTCGTGCCACAGCTTCGAGAACCTCCAGGACCAAGAATGCCCTGTCGATAACTCATTTCGTTCAACCAACGCATAAGATCCGAACCATGCTTACAGCCCATCTCTAGCTTCCCGCTATCATTCTTCAGTGAGAATTCATCGTCGGGGTATGGAGCATCTATCCAGTCTACCGAAACATTTGGAGGTCGCCCGGCATAAAAGCTCTGGGATCCAGCATGAGTATATGTCATATAGAAAGCTCGTATGCTTACCAGCATCGTATCCACCAGAAACATTTGCCAGAAAATGGTGTTCCTCTTCTGGGCAACATCCTTTTCAAGTCGAAAGCGCGCACTGTGGAGGTCTTTCTATGCATGAGAGGAAGTGGTTAAGCTGAATTGCAAGGCAACGTACGGAGTCCCATCTGCACGCGATGAGCACGCGTTGGATGTAAGCTAAGAGGTACTCACTCGGTAAGCAAATTTGACCCCTAGACCAGCGAGGGCGTAGGCCCAACTGGGGTCCAACTGTAAGTTACTTAGGTCAAGCCACTGGATGTTATTTGCCTGTTCGACTAGCGTTGCGGTCATACGGCCACTACTGTTTGAGACTCGACATACCAGGACAAAGACGGCCTGCAAGGTGGTAGTTGCGCATGGTGAAGTAAACTCCAGCGCTGCGCGAGATAATATGTAGTACTCGTGAGCTTCGATGTTGTACGCAGGTCGTCCGAGATCAAATAGCGACGCAAGGGCAAAAATACTGAAAAGAAGCGACAGGGCGTGAGGGTCTGGAATTGATTCGTAGGACCTTCGAAGAGTGAGTTCTCGATTACACGACTAAAAACAGGCTACCCACTCTGCGCGATAGACGCTCCCTGTTATCTCTTCGAGGAGCTCGTGACGCGAAAGTGGGGTCCATCTGGCGCAGTCGTCAACTCCACTCACCGAAGATGAATACGAATAGCGAACAGTGTATCCCCCCATTCTAAATATATCTCGCACAATCGCATGGCTTCCAACAGCGGCGGGCGGTAGCTCATCACAAGTTGCCGCAGCTCATTGTCAGCAGGGGTGACGTCATGTTCGAGCATTGAGGCCTTTATGACACGTGCGGGAAGATGCGAATTCTTCACTAATGTTGCCCATGTTGGTGCTTTGTGGAGGGGAAACTGAATAGCGAGACGTAAGATACCGTAAAAATAGAAGGATTCAGAACTACCCCGACGAGATACTGCGGCGATCAAGAAATGCGATTACAATCCGACGTTTTCAGTACGTCGTAAGGCGTACCTCAGATCTTGCTGTGCTACTCATGAAGCTAGTTTCGCCGCGCTCGCCGATAGTAAGTGTTCCTGGTGCGTGTATCAGATACGATACCGTAAAATGTTGATTTGGGATACCGAATGCATCGATGACAGAATCATTTTCGTGCTCCCTCGGGGGTGTCCCGCTCATCGTTTGAGGAGGGGGGATGTCACTACTACTAGTACTCCTTAGGAAGTCGTGTGACTCGGCAGATTTTTTAGCAAGAGCCGCCTCAAGCTCGCGAATACGCGCAGTCATCGATTCAATCTTGCTGTGCAATTCGGTGGTGCTGGAGAGTACGAGTCTGACGATGTTCGGTTGTGCGGTGTTCAAGGACGGGAGATACAGACTCCCTACCTATTTCCTTTCCCCGTTGTCAAGGATCCTTGGATGAGATTTGAGTTGTGATCCAGAATTCAAAGATCGTCCCACTCACCAGTGGGACATATGCTACCACAGCCACGTTTAGAGCAGTTCTCGCAAGGGACCTGGAGCATCCCTGAGTCTGCATCAACCTTGATGCATTCCAGAGCGAGAAAAACGAACCTGGCGGTCACAGCGGAGCTTGAGGCTGTTATGAGAGTATGAGGCCGTATGATCGATCGTGGAGTAGGGAAGGTGGCCTACCGTCTACATTCAGCGCAAGATGTCGGGACCCGACCAGGTTTCTTTCGTTCTCTCTGCATGGGGGGTTCCATGGGTTACTTGAGTTCAGTGAAGGGTGTTGAATGATCGAAACGTCGGCGGGCAACGGCCCTACTGATATGGCAAATCGACTACAGCATTGTCTCTACTAACACAGCCACGATGCCGGGGATTCGTGAATTTGCAAGACCCCCGCCGTTCCATGCATCGATGAGCGCTTCAGCGGTGCTCGAGCTCTATATACTATCATTCCACGGGTGATGCAAACAACCATTGTAGCGCAAAACTTTTAGAACTAAACTGAAACACATTGTCATGTCTCTACAATCACGAAAGATCCATGAGATAGCCATGTATATACCCTAAATGAGGAGAAAAACTTGAGGGTAGTGCAATGCTAGGCCCATCTGTCAAACAGAGAGAGGAGAACGCGGGTTGTAAGGTGACTCCAATTCATTCTGAAGCAAGCAAGCCAATCAAAACTCACCAATCGTCGACCAAAACATTACGTTGCCAGAGCTGCTCTACAGGTGCTAGTTCCTTCATGATCGAACGAACATAGCATCCTGGATGCATGTCAGACGGTGGCCTTATGAGCCCCAGATTCGAGCCTTGATCCTGCCGATTAATTGTCAAAGAGAGACCTAGAGGTTCATGGTCAGTATTCAAACTTTGGGTCCGTCCATCGAGTACATATTAAAGTGGAAGAGTCACCGGATGAGAGTGACGTTCTCAACGGTCGGTTATGAAGTGAAGCGACGCCTGAGTCGGCTGCACGCACTTTGAAACTTTAAAATCCCGCCGCATGCCGTTGCATAAACCGGACGTTGCGCCCTCCCGCATGAAAATTGTTAAAAATCAGAAAAAATGGGCAGTATGTATGCTAATATTATATGAATCAATGTGTCAAAACCGAGAAGCGTAGGTGTTGCTGTTGAAGTGTCAGGACGCAAGGACTGATTTTTTTCCATTGTTCCCATGCAATGATGGTGAGATGGCATAATCAGTTTCTCGTCCGCGACAGTGACGTCCCAGCTGAGTCAGCAAGAGCCTCCTCGTAAACGGCGCAAGAGCATTTATGTAATCCGGCACTAAGTTCAAACAGCGGAATCGCTTGGCACGCGATCATTCAGATGCGCTACCCAGAGTCAGGATTCGGTCACCGGAGTCCAGTCTGTGTCGCTTTTTTGTTCAAAACTTACAGCGTGATGGTCTGGGGCCAGTGACTCGCCGGTCAATGAACAACGTTCAAGCCATCGATGAGTGGAAGGCCGAGCGCTTCCGGAACAGGGTTTGTGGGAATGCGCTAAGAAGCATCCAATGGAGCGTTATTCGGGTCCAACGATACGGGTCGTCGGCTGCTTTAGCATCCGTGCATATTTAAACAGGAGTCCTAACCAGTAGGGCGCTAGGAACGGGTTAACCAGTTCCCCCCCAGTCCGACCGTTTGTTTTCCTACCTCTACGATGGCGGAACCCACGTCTTCCTCTTTCCCCCCCAACGGCAAGCCAATGATTCCCCCCTTGAATCTTGAGCCTATGGGCATTTCGCCATTGGGGCTTTTGTCTCCTACGGACGTGCTTCCACCAGTTCATACCCATCGTACATTGGTCCTATGTTTTGATGGTACTGGCGACCAGTTCGATGCAGACGTAAGCCCTTCCCAGCACCTATCCACAGCCAATTTGTCTTCTGATATCGCCATCTATAGAATTCTAACATCGTCCAATTTTTTTCCATGTTGAGCAAGGACGATCCGGCTCAGCAGATGGTCTACTACCAGGTCAATCGTTTGATGTCTGATTCGAAGCATATTTAACTAGGTGGCTTCGATTGGCAGGCAGGCATAGGAACGTACACTATTCCACAGATAGCGACGCCACTGATGGCCAAGCTGTCGAAGACCATCGATATGATGGTCGGAAATCACCTGGACGCACACGTGATGGGTACGCTAACATCTCTTCCTTGACGTCTCTTCGCACGACTATACAACTCTTCAGGTGGATATGAATTCTTGATGCAAAACTGTACATCGAACTTCCTTACCTGGGTCTTCACGTACTGAAACTGGCGATTGGGTTTACATTAGATGCTGCTGGTGACAAGATTTGTCTCTTCGGGTTCTCGAGAGGTGCTTATACGGCGCGTGCCTTGGCTGGCATGTCAGTTTCGGCGTTTCTGCGATCTTCATGTGCTAATTGTCTCGTAGGGTTCACAAAGTAGGCCTGCTACCCCGATGCAATCATCAGCAGGTGCCGTTTGCGTATAAGATGTACTCTCAGGACGACGACCTTGGATGGCGTCAGAGTACGGCTTTCAAGAAAGCGTTCTCCATCAACGTCGACATCGAATTTGTTGGTGTTTGGTAAGTTTGGGTTCTTTGAAGATTGTCACGGACTGAGCCTGAATATTTCAGGGACACGGTTGATTCCGTTGGGGTGATTCCTCACAGGTTGCCGTTCACAAAAGTCAACAACAGCATTCGGTACTTCAGACACGCTGTGGCACTGGATGAGCATCGAGTGTCTGTCTTGTATTCTCCGCCACGATACGACGACTGATATTGTTATACAGCCGATTCAGACCCAACTTTTACAACCGGGCGACGGAGGAGGACTGCAAACGCGGTGTCAAACGTGGCGAGATGCCTCGTAGCGTCAAGAAAATCCATGTTCCCCGTATGCCGAAAGTCATCAAGCAAGTTAGCAACGGCCTTCATCACCACGAGTCATCTTTGCCGGAACTCGAACGACAGTATTCCGACCCAATCGTCACAACTAACTTTGAAGAGGTGTGGTTTGCTGGTGTCCACACTGGTATGTGTGACGTTCTATACGATAACCATCGGCAGTAATACTTAGCGTCATCCAGATGTCGGTGGTGGATCTGTTGCAAACGACACGCGCAATTGCCTGGCGCGCATCCCGTTACGCTGGATGATTAGACAATGTTTTATCGCTAACACGGGAATCATGTTCCACCGCACTATGTTCAAGCAGATCGGTATGGACGAGAATACGTTGTATCCGCAGGTCCTTGATCGTCCTCCGACCATCTATCAAACACTCCCTCGTTCGCCTCCGGGTTCACCAGGCTCCTTAAAAGCCCATTCTGTCCCCGCGCCCCAGGTCGTCCAGAACGATCCGACGACAGCGACCCACAGTGACGGTGATTCGTTTGTCAGTGAGGAGCATGAGGATTTGGCGGATGCCCTCTGCCCTATATATGATCAACTCGCCCTTCGCCCGTTCTGGTGGGTCCTTGAGGTCCTCCCGCAGAAGTTGCGTTATCAGAGGGACGAAGACGCTCGCTGGGACAATGAATTCGTGTAAGCTCCGCATCCCGTGTCGCGTGAGCGTTCTGCTGATTCGGCGTAGCGTCAACATGGGCAGGGGGAGACATATCCCCATGCAAACAGTGGAGGGCGTCAAGATCAAGTTACATAGGTCGGTCAAGATTCGGATGGAAGCGGACGGATTGAAAGGGGGGAAATATTGGCCCAAGGCGAAACTCAAGGTAGAGCCCGAGTGGGTGTCCTAGGTTCGGTTGATGTCTTGGACACTGCTTGGTGGCCCGCCCATGCTTGCCCTTACCTTGAATCCTGTAGCATTTACGCCTGTTTGTTTGTTTGGAAGCGTTTTTTATAACCCGTTACATAACTTACGATCACATGTGATGAACACACTCCTTATAATCAGCTAGTTGTTGCATTTGGACTAGGGATGACGAGGTTGCCCGTTATTGCGGGTGGACGAGATGTTTTCTGGCGAGCGGGTTTGATTTCCAACACACTGGGGGCTCCCAGCCATGGCATTGAAGTCGTACCAGGAGCCCGTAGCAAGGTTCCGCCAAATATCGAGCGCATGGCAGATATGATACTTCTCTACGAAACGCATTCTCGCATCTAGGACCCATACAGTAGCGCACAGCTCCGCCCGCATCGAGTTCATGTCATAAGATCGTTTATTTATAAGATTATTCACGGCATCTAGATCATAACTGAAACACCAACCCTCTCGTTCGAGTGCTGAACTACTAGTCGTTGCGCGGTTCCGGGTTAACTTACGTACGCAGAATACGACTGACATCCCGTTCCTGGACGATGTTTTGAACCGGGATATGTACTAAACATTATAAAGGTCACATAGGGTCCGAGTGAAACATGGAGCGCTCACGAGGTCAGGTTGTGAAAAACCGTTCGCAATGGCACGACTTTTGGCAAATGGGGTCGATGCCATGACGCACGCTGAAATCGATGGTCTGGACACACGCAAAGCGATGGTCCACATGAGCTTGGTCTATCGGAATACAGGCAATGAGCGTCACGTGTGGAGGTGGAAGGACTGAATCCGGGAGAGGCGAACTGATACGACGGTAAAGGGAAACGCCCATGGCAGTGAAATATTGGAGTTGAACCTGACACAGTTTGCGCTCTACCTAATCACTTAGTACTAAGTCCCAGAGAGGAATGAGGATCTCAAGATTCTCGCTATACACATGAATCATTTCAACCACGCATGGGAAATTGGAGAGCTGCATCAGCTCCACTTTGATAACCAGTTTGATGTCGGCTCTCAGTGATGCCGTGAACATCATTCTATGAACAGAGGCCCGCTTTCATAAACGCAGAGTATGACCGCCCACGCGTACGGTCCATAAATGTGCTAGCGAGAGAACAACATTCCGATCAATCCAATAGGAAGCATAATAGTGCAGACGGACCTATTGCGCCTGGGTCTATTCCTTTCTCAAATGCAACGTTCGTGGCGCGCTCCTCTGACATCTGGTAATGTACGCCACCATCAACGAGGTGATGCGTTGGACCCCTATGCGCGCTCTCCGGATTGGATACTCGGTATCTACACACGGTGAGGTCCCTTCTGTCGCTTTGGAATGGGCTCGATCCGCGGTAAATCTCCAGAAGCGCCAACAGTGGCGTGGCATTCTCCAAGATTGGTAGCTGTCGCGAAGTTCTACGTGAAATTCAAGTTCGGGCAGGAAACGTGTGAGGTTGTTTATAGCGAGTATGTAGCACTGGCAGCCTCGGCTGGTGTTATTTTCAGCTGAACTCGCCTGACGAATAAGCATATTTTCAAGTCAGTTGAGAAGTCAGCGAATGCAATCGCATCATACTGATACGACCCTCGGTTGTCGAAGAGAGACGTAGAGTGCTCAGTACAAGGTCGATGTGTGGTGTCTCCGAGTCTGCATGTAAACAGAGTGGCGGCTATATGTAAAGAACCGTCGCGGACTACACTCGGACTTGCAACTTGAATGACACTTCGCCATCATAGCAGCCAACTTCCCCCCACGGGCTGTTCCGCAGATACGTCTTTGGACGTCGCTCTGTCCGCTCGCCGCTCAGGGGAGGATGACGGAAGAGGGGATGGACGGAAGAGGGCGGGGCACTCTTCGGCCCGGAACGGAGCCCGGCTTGCCGACGCCGGTAGGGCATGCACCGATGAGCTGCGGAGACAGGGTGCGCTGAAACAGGACGGTGGCGCGGCGAGAACAGCTTTAAAGAACTAGAACTACGGCTCCGCTCGTGCCTTACTACACCGGGCCAGCACCATTTTCCATAAAACAACACTTCCTATGCTAGTATCCAGTGGAAGGGCTTGGTGCACGAGAATGGTACTTGATTACAGTATGTCCTCTTACTCTCGCTGATATCTTGCCACACGACGAGCTCCACTATAGGTCGCTTGCGAGTGCGACGTCGTGATCCTACATGTTCCTCGACTACGTTACTCGTGGCCTAGGATGGGTATCCTGTTACGCCAAAGAGCGATGTTCATTGAATAACTGCTCCCGACTCCCGAGCCTCCGACTCCTGAACCTCCGAACTTGTTTCTCGGAGCCGGGCTAACAGGTACCCCGTCTGAGCTATCTTTACTAGTCCGTGAAGATCTCGTGATCAATGCTCGTTCGTTCGACGGACCGGCGACAAGCCCGTACTACCCGGTGCGCCGTAAGCACAGACCTACAGGGAAGCGCACGTTTGCAGATAGTGGCAAAGCTGTTCCGCCGAATTTTCGATCTTTCGACTCTTTGATGCACTTGACCAAATAAAGCTAACCTCATGTTGGACTCATCCGGGGACCTGGATCAAGTCTCACCAGAAGTATGAGTAGAGGAGGTTTCCGAGAAGCAAGATAGTGGCCGTGCTAATATTGTCCTCGGCGTAACTGACAGCCTTGTAAGGTTATTCTGCATCTCTCGAACTTTGCTCTATCTCGGGAGGTTATTCGGTTCAATGCCATTCATCCCTTAACTTTCCACGGATCTTCTACGAAACTTAAAGGGGGCAGGCCATGAGGAATGGACTAACCACCCCCAGCACTTGTCCCTGCAATGGTGG
>JBBPMC010000897.1:0-15343 GCA_038090115.1 Strobilomyces echinocephalus
AAACGAAGGGTGAAACGAGTGACGATGGTGCAGAGATCAGAGGGCGAGGCTATGGCCGTTGATCCTGTGATAAGATAAAAGATAAGATGCGATAAGATTAGATAAGAAGAAAAAGAAAGATAAGTCCGTGAGTCCTTGAGATGTCATCCGATAAGGACCGGATGAGAAGCGAAGCGTAACAGGAATCGCTTAAGTGCATTGTTCGGATCATTAAGCGAGATTCGGGCGGAGTCCGAAAAAGTCACATAAAACTCGGGAGTGGTTCGAGCCTTTCACCCACTTTTCCCTAAGTTCTTTTTTCATCCGACATGTCCAACGCCAGCGACCTCGACGCCCAGATCGCTGCTCTCGCGGTGCAGCTGCAAGAGATGCAACGCCGATGTGAGCAGGAGAAGGAGGCGGAAGAACGCCGAGCGCGAGAAGAGGGTTCGGAAGGAGCAGGAGGAGCGGGAGAAAGCCGCGGAGGCACGCGCCCGGAAGGTGAAGGAGGATGCGGAGGAGGCTGCGGAGGCGCGGGTCCGGCAGGCAAAGGCGGACGCGGAGAAGGCCGTGAAGGCCAAGGAACAGGTATGTGGCCGCCGGATTGCGTGTTTTGGAGCTTACAACGATTTTTTAGGAGGTCGTCGTGCTCTCTTCGGAGGAGGAGCAACCTGTGCCGCCACCCAAGAAAAAGCACAAGACCAATAAGGGCAAGGCGCGGGCTTGGGAGATGTGCGATCGGTGCCGCAAGCGGGGCATCGACTGCGAACCGCCGGAGGTGGGCTCGAAGGGGACATCGTGCAAGGCGTGCGCCGGCCAGCACCTGTCGTGCAAGCGGGGGTCGGAGGAAGCGGAGGGACTGGAGGATGGGCCGGCGGAAGGGACGTGCAAGAGGAAGGTGCGGGCGGAGGTGCAGGTCCCGAAGATGGTGGGGCCGCAGTTGGAGTATGAGAACGGGGTTGAGGCGTGGCTGATGGCCACGGCGTGAGACATCTCGCAGCACCTCGCCGGGATCAGGGAGGATATGGCCGCGGATCAGAGGGAGAGGAAGGCGCTGTGGAAGACGTGGGAGGAGAAGGGGGTAGGAACGTCGGATGCGGAGGTCGTGTTTGCAGAGAAGGGAGTCAGACCGGAGGAGGAGGATGAGGGAGAGGAAGGAATGATCGAGGAGTAGACGGTCTTTCTTTTTCTTTTAAGTAGTCAAAATGACACACGAATGTGAATCGGAGCGAAGAGAGAGAAAGAAGAGAGAAAGAAGAGGGAACGCGAAGGAACTTCGGAGTGGGGCTGGCGCTAGGAGGGGATAGGTCCGGGCTTATCAGGGTACCTCCGACGGAAGTCCTCGACAAGTTCCGTCGCATGTCCTAACTCCGTCGCGAGTAGCCAGGAGGTCTCGTCATTGGTTCCTTCGTAACCGAGCCAACGTACCAGGTACAGGAGTTGGCAGTGATGCCGTCTCTGATCGATCTTGGAGTCAAGAATCTCCTCGATCTCGTACTCTGGTTCGCCATCAACCTCAACCGGAGGTGGTGGAGGTTGATCTCGGTTCGGAATAGTGTTCGGAGTACATGGTTCTATCTGTGAGACATGGAAAACTGGGTGTACGGAGCGCATAGTGTTAGGTAATCGTAAAGTAAATGAATGTGAACCAGGCTTAGCGATAATCGTAAAAGGTCCTAAATAATGTTCGGAGAGTTTTTTAGAGGGTCTTGTGGAACGGAGGTACTTCGCCTTGAGGAATACTTGGTCGCCGACTTTGAAGTCGGGCGCAGGGCTTTGTTTCGTGTCTGCTGGGCCTTGGTAACGTTTCTGGGCTTCCAGCATCTCTGATCGGAGGAACTCATGGAGCTGGTCCAAGTCCGTGACATAGGACTGGGCTGCGGAGGAAGTGAGATTCGGATCGGAGTTGACGGCGAAGTTCGGGTGGTAACCCTTGTTGGCGAAGAAGGGGGAAATGCCGGTAGTAGCACTCGGGGCGTTGTTATAGGTGAATTCCGCAAGGGGAAGGAGTTCGGACCAATTGTCCTGTTGGTAGTTGCAGTAGATTCGGAGGTATTGCTCCAGGGTCTGATTGGCACGTTCTGTCTGGCCATCCCCCTCGGGGTGATAGCTGGAGGTGAAGTGGAGGCGCATATCAAGGGCTTTGCCTAGGGAGCGGAAGAAGTGGGACACAAACTCGGAGCCCCTATCGGAGGTGACATGGGAGGGAACTCCATGCTTGGAAAATACGTGCAACAAGAACAACTTGGCCAACTCTGGAGAGGTGATGGTATCATGGGTCGGAACAAACACAACTTGCTTGGATAGTCTGTCGACAACCATGAGGATGGCCGTGAAGCCGTCCGAAGGGGGGAGCTGCTCGATGAAGTCCATGGAGATTGAATTCCACAGTTTCTCTGGAACCAGAAGTTGCTTTAGGAGGCCATAGGGACGATGTCGGGGAACCTTGGCGTGAGCACAAGTCGTGCAAGAACTGACGTAGTCCTTGACGAAGGTCTGAATGTTCGGCCATGTGTATTCGCGTCGGATGAGTTCTAGGGTGCGGTTCTGTCCAAAATGTCCTGCGGTAGGATGATCGTGGAAGGTTCGGAGGATTCGGAGTCGTAGGTCTGCAGTGTCGGGGACATAGATACGGTTGTCCCATAGTAGGAAGCCTTCGGGGGAGATGGTCCATCGTGGGTCATCGATCGACTCGGAGGAGAGGAGGGGTGATGCAACTGGATCGCTGGGGAGAGCGGAGATGATGTCGAAGCAGAGCTGGTCAATGTCCAGGAGGACGGAGGCCCGGAGGAGTGGGAACTCGAGGTAGGTAGCGTGCAGGGACGACATGAGCTGTTCTTGGGTAAAGATGGGCCTATAATTGTCTGGATTGACGCGAGCATAGTCCTTATCCCCCTCTTTGGGGTAGACGTCCCAGCGTCTAGTCAAGGCATCGGGTTTGGCACCGAGCTTACCAGGCCGGTATCGGACTGCGAGATTGAACTCGCAGAGGAACTCCGACCATTGGGCCTGCCGCCAAGTAAGAATTTTGGTGGAGGAGAAGTACTCCAGGTTTTTGTGGTCCGTGACGACGTCGATAGGGTGCGCGGAACCTTCAAGGTAGTGCCGCCAAGCCTTAAACGACTTGAATATTGCCAGAAGCTCCTTGTCGTGAGTGTCGTAGTTCAACTCCGCACCGGTGAGGGTCCGAGAGAAGAACGCGACAGGATGGATTTCGGAGTCGGGACAAGTGATAGACAGGATTCCGGCAATGGCGTAGTCGGAGTCGTCGGTCTCGACGGTGATGGGAGCGTTGGGCACCCAGTGCACAAGCACCGGAGCCGAGGTGAACGCATCCTTGAGGCGATTGAAGGCCTTCCAGCAGTCGTCGGAGAAGGCCCAAGGGACCTCCTTGCGTGTGAGGCGAGTGAGCGGAACCACAATGCTAGAATAATCCCAGATAAAGTGGCGGTAGAAATTGGCGAAGCCAAGGAAGGACTGGATGTCCTTGACTTTCCAAGGTTCCGGCCAATCCAAGATTGTCTGAATCTTCTCGCGGGCCATGGTAAGGCCCGAAGGGGACAGAATGTATCCGAGGTACTCGACGGTCTCCGAGTGGAACTCACATTTCTCCGGCTTGGCATAAAGGCCGTTGGCTCGGAGACGTTGGAGGACTTCCCGCACGTGTTTGCGATGCAAGGCAAGGTCGGAGGAGTAGATGAGGATGTCGTCGAGGTAGACCACGACGTTGACGTCCAGCATATCGGCGAAGATGCTGTTAATAAAACGCTGGAATGCCGCGGGGGCATTGGTGAGTCTGAAGGGCATCACTAACCACTCGAAGGAGCCATAGCGGGTCCGGAAGGACGTCTTCCATTTGTTGCCCTCGGCAATGCGGACCAAATGGTACGCATGCTGGAGGTCGAGTTTGGTGTAGATCTTGGCACCGCTAGGCACATCTAGGAGATCGGAAGTACGAGGGAGTGGGTAGTGATCCTTCTTGGTGATCTTATTGAGACCTCGGAAGTTGACACAGAGTTGGAGGGAACCGTCTTTCTTTCGGACGAAAAGAATGGGGGTGGCATGAGGGGAGGAAGATTGGCGGATGAAGCCATTCGTTAAGTGTTCGTCAAGGAAGCCTCGGAGGGCCTCCTGTTCGGTTGCGGAGAGGGAGTAGTTTTTGCCTATCGGAGGTTCCGCTCCTTCTTCCAGCTCGATCTTCAGATCGAATGGTCTATGGGGAGCCAGCTGGCTAGCTTGCTTCTTACTGAAGACGTCCGCGAAGTCGTGGTACTCCGAAGGAACCCTGGAGAGATCTATAGGGTCCTCGGGGGGAACTTCGGAAGCGGTCGCGGAGCGAGTGGAGAGGGATTGGAGGGAGAGAGCGAACTGCACCGAGCCATCCAACTTGCATGCACGATTGAACGCGGCAGCGTTGACGAAGGAGATGGGTGGGCAGGTGAGTCCAGGGGCCAAGGGCGAATCCGAGGGTGGTGTCTCCGGAGGATGGCTGGCTAGGCCAGGACGAGCCTGAAGAGGATTGTCGGTAGACGTGGGGGAAGGTGGATCGGAGGTCAACTCCGGAGACTCGGAACGTGATGTCTGGGTTGGCATTCCCACGCAGGGGGTTCGGAATGTGATGCTGCTCGTAGCCCAGTCAATCAACGGATTGCAGCGGGCGAGCCAGCAGTGTCCTAAAACCAACGAGCATGAGGAATCCAACGAGGTAACATAAAATGTTTCGGAGGTGGAAGCACCCAAGGCAAAGGCAAGGCAAAGGTCTACTGCGGAATTAATCGGAGAGGTAGAAGAACCGTCAAATAATCGGAGAAGAATCGGAGGAACTGGATACATAGGGATTTTATGTTTTGAGATGAAGGAAGAGTCTATGAAACAGTGAGTAGAACCAGAATCGATAAGAACAGGAACGTCGGAGATCTCGTAGGTAGGAAGAGAAACAAGAGGTTGAAGGGAATAGGAATCGGAAAGAGCGGACGCGTTGAGACGAAGCTCCTTGGGAGCACAGTCTGGTTCAACGCGACTCCCAGGCTGTGCATCATGGGAGTCGCACTCTATTTTTTCGCCTCCGAGGAAGCGGAGCTCTCTGCAGGAGTGGGTGTCTCTGCGGGGGTCGCAGTCGCAGCCTGACCTTTCGAGGCTCTAGACGAGGACTTCGGACAGTCCTTGGCGGAATGCCCAGGCTGTCCGCAGAACAGGCAGAGCCCATTCTTCATGTGGCGTTGACGTTCCTCCGGAAGGAGTTTACTGTCTTTGCCAAGCTTCAAGGAAATCGAATCGGAGTTGGAAGGGTTATCGGAGTTACCCTTCGGGCTACCGTGTCCCGAAGGACCGGAGCCGGAAGAAGAACCTTTGGACTTATCGTCCTTGGGTTTGCTAAAGGATGAATTGTTAGTCGGAGAGGAACCGGAGGGACGCGAAGAGGAAGCCTGATTCCCGGAGTTCGACCCAGAAGGCTTGGTTGCGCGCATGATCTCGTCGCGGCGCTCCCAGTACCGATGATCGATCTGCTGGGTCAGGGCCCGAAGGTCCTGGATACTAGCAGGCTTTCCTTGACGAGAGATCTCGTCCTTGATGCGGTCCGGGAGGCCATTGTAGAAGCTCCGACGAAGAGCTCCGTGGCCCCAATCCCGAACCTGGCTTGCGAGCCAGTTCCATTCTACAATATATTTCGTGATCCGATGCGAATTGCACATTCGCAGTTGCTCGAGTTGAGCTTCCGTGTCAGCAACGGGATCGTGCGGTCCGAAGTTAGTCTGAAGTTCATAGAGGAAGGATTGCCAATTGTCCATCCACAAGGGGTGGGCTCCTTGGGGTTCGATTCCGAGGAGGTCCGGCTCGAAGTATTCAAGCGCTACCCCCTTGAGGTAGGACTGGGCGAAGGTTACCTTTGTCCAGTCTCGGTGGTAGGTTTTCGGATTTACTTGGAAGTTGATCTCGCACTGCACAACGAAGGGACGGAGTTTCTTCGGGTCGGTCCCATCAAAGGGATCTGGTTCCCGGACCTTAGGCTTGGAGCCTTCGGTGTTCCGTTTACGTCGGAGCGCTTCGCGAGTCAAGCCCCTAATCGCATCAGCGAGCTGAGCAAAGGGTTCAAAAGCTAAAGGTACTTGATTAGCGTCATCATCGGGGTTACCCCATGGATCGTCATTGTCGTTGTCTAGGGACGATGAGCTTGAGGAGTTGTCGTCGGGGTCGTCGGGATCACCGCCGTCACCGCCACCATCTCCTGCGCCGCCAGGCATCGGAGCCGGAGCTCATTCGCCATAGAGGTCGTCGTCTTCGTCGTCATGAATGACTCGGAAGCGTGGACCATCGGGAGAATGTTCCCGAGGCAGCGGAGTAAGCGGAGATAGTGTGGCATGCAACCCCGATGCGGAGATCGAGGGAGCGGACCTCTGGGTCAGGCTGATGAACTCACTGGGAATCGTGCGCGAACTGCCAAAGGCAGATTGCAGCACGCCAGCGCGACGGGAGGTTCGAGTAGTTCTTGTCAGAGGCATAGTCTGGAAATGAGCAAGGTGAGTACGAATATACTGTCAAGTCCGGGTCCTCCGGATACAAGTCCAGTCGGAGGTCTTAGGGGTAGGGGGTGAGCACAGAGGTGGACCGGAGGTCCAAGGGATAACAACGGCGGAGGGTACTTAGGGATAGGACTATCAGCACAGGACTTATGTGTCGCGCTCTTGCTCAAGTCCAAGTCCTCGGAGGGTCAGAGGTTCGAGATAGGGAGATAGGAGGTAGGAGATAGGAGATGAGTAGGGTGAGGGCGACAGGACGTGTGAGGAGGAAACTAAGTCGATATTCGTACTGAGGTTACATGGCAGAGATCGTAGGGATTATATAGTAAGTAAGGATCGGAGTCCGAAGTAAGGAACGTAAGGGACCATGTGGTCCGGGCAAAGGGTTCGTAGGTATCGTAGCAACGGAAGGGATGAAGCATGTGAAGTGGCGAGGGGAATGATAGGGTCGTAGGAATCATGTGGGATGCAGGGTCGTAGGTACGGAGAATGGAGAACATAGCAACAAGGAAGAAAAGGAAAGTGCTTAACGGGGATAGCAGGAGGCAGTGTGGACGAAGTCCGAAGGTCGGAGAGTTGTTCCGAGATGAAGTGCGAATGTCCGAAGGTGATGGCGTGCGAGGGGTTCGGAGTTGGTCCGGAGGGAGCGCATAGAGGTCGGAGTTGTCGGGATATGACATCGTTGGATAAAACCCACATCACTAATATATGCGGAGGGAAGGTCATGCATCCCTTACTATTAAGCCTCACAAATATCAAGATGCGTGTGAGGAACAAGGCTTCCGTACACGGCTTTCGTCTTCTTGCATTGTTACTGATTCCTGAGTTTATCCACAAGTCTTCCAGAATCCGCTCGGTCCTTGAGGCACGCCTCTTCCACCATTGCTTAGACATTGTCCTTCAGCCACTCAAAGATGCAATGAAACATGGATGTATGATGCCTGATTCCCATGGGAACCTCCGCTATTGCTTCACTCCACTTGTTTCTTTCATCGCCGACACGCCTGAAGCCTGCCTGATCGCTTGTGTACACGGCAAAACCTCTCCAGTGACTACGGCTTTGCACGAAAGCTTTGAGGACCCATTCCGACACCCATCCCGCACCGCCGCCCTGACAAAACACCAGCTCGCGTCTATTGAGCATCTCGCTTCCTCCATGGAGGAGTTCTTCAACGCATGCGAAGCGTTTCGTCTCAGTGGTGTCGCGACTCCTTTCTGGAGAAATTGGCTGTTCGCATCACCTTCTCGCTTCCTTACACCCAAGGCCCTGCACCACTGGCACCGTCAGTGTTGGGATCATGACGTCAATTAGTGCTGGATCGCACTCGGTGACGAGGAAATCGACTTTCATTTCTCAGTTCTCCCGAAAATTACAGGTCTTCGCCACTTCAGGAATGGAATTACAAAGCTTAAACAAGTGGGTGGGAGAACACAAAGAGACGTGCAACGATATCTCGTCGTTGTTATCGCTGGCAGTGCTCCCCTGGATGTCATTACTGCAATCCGCGCACTCATGGAATTCAGGTACCTGTCTCAAGCTCCAGCCATTACTTCACAGACACGAGATAGGGTTCGGGCAGCATTAGACAAGTTCCACAATCTCAAGCAAGCCATCCTTGACTTCGGCCTTCGTCGGGGAAAAACGGTCATGGACCACTTTAGGATCCCGAAACTGGAGCTCATGCAGAGCGTGGTCGCAAGCATCACACGGGTTGGCTGCTTGCTTCAATGGTCTGCAGACACCACCAAACACGCACATATTGAAGTGGTCAAGGATCCCGCTTCCATGTCCAACCACCACGATTATGATGCTCAAGTTTGCCATGCTCTTGATCGTGACGAGAAGTGTTGCCTATTTGCCACCGCGATTCGCCTTCAAATATTACAGAATGATGGTTCGGATGGTTCGGATGCTGACTCACTCAATGATGCCGAAGGGGGCGACGATGACGAGGTTGGACAGGTTTCCCCGGGAGCTGTCCTGCGCGACCTTTGGTCTGCAAAACGTCAATCGACCAACTTCTTCATGAAGGCGGCCACGGAATCTACTGTTGGAAACAGTTTACCACCCCGGACTATCATCGCAGGGTCGACAGCCATTCACCTCAACGTTGTACCTATACATCAATGTTGATCTGTTGACGACGTTGCAGAGGACTTTAGTCTTCTGGATCTTCGTGTGGCATTAGCTGACTATGTGAGACGCCAGAGGCGACCACACGAGAGCAAATTCCATGTATTCGGTGGTGCAAGGCAGTCAAGTCTTGACGCTGAACTCCCATTCTCCGACCTTCAAATCTGGCACAAGGTCCGCTTGCAACACAAGTCGTATCACCTCCCGGACGAGTTGGGATCAACGTTTACTGTCAATGCTCATCCACCTGACCGAACTTGGAAATATGGCTGATATGATGCCGCCATCTTACAGGTAGATCCAGCCCACCAATGGCCACTCAGCGGTCTGACTGGTACGCTTTTTTTTCACTTAAAAAGTGTTGCTTTGACTCGAAATTTCTTAGGACACTCTGTCGTTTTTGTTCGACTCATCATGTGCCCTGTGGCTCCAAGACGCGGCCATACTCCTTGGGCAAGTCGTGCTCTCGTATATGCACAAAGGCTCGACATTGTACCCCAGGAGCATGGCGAGACTGAGTCCATCACGGGTCTTCATGTGCTGAAGAGATCTAAGTGTGCTTCGGGCGAGGACCTAGGGGAGGTCTTTCCGTTAGATCAATTGAGATCTTACGCACACATTGTTCCGCGTTTCAGTCGTGCTGCCAACAACCGCCTTACTCATGCGAATAGTATTTATGGCTCATCTTCGTTTTTTCTGAACAAATATTTTGATAAAGACTTCTTCTACGCTATTTCCAAAGTCCTGTGATACTAGTACCACTAGTTACGTATTGTATCTGCCACATCTTCTGTCTGACTTGAGCTACCCTCCATTTTGCACCTGTCCGTCCCTTCTTTGTCAATGGCTGCCGTGCATGGTCCTGTTCCCGCTGTCCACTCTTCGCTGTACAGAGCTACTCACAATGACTCCCATCCCATTCCAGTAACAACCAGTGTGTGCCCTGGTCTGATTCCCCGTTTTTCCATTTTCTCATCCCTCTCAGCCGTTGGTTAAGCCCCCATCTACTCAGCCCATGTCTTCCAGGCAAGATCCCTTTTATGGCCACGAGCAGACCTCGAAACTATGTGATCGGTTCATAACTCACTCTTCGCATGTCTGGAGTACCCCCCATCCTTGCCGAATTCCATAGTCACACTTCATTGCCTACGTGCACTGGATGAAACTCATTCTTCTGTCACCTTCACTGTGCTCGTCCTCCTCCAGCGACTCAAGGCCCATTTGCTGACCACTTGGGGATCTTCAGATTATCGTCTAGTCATCCCCGCTTTCATGCTCGGATCGAAGGTCATCTATGACGATACATATTTGAACAAGTCATGGTCCATCGTCACCCAGAGAATGTTCCAGCTGCGCGAGATTAATCAGATGGAGAGGGAGATGTGCCAGTATCTTGAATGGGAGCTCAATGTCAATCCCATGACTCTCAAGGAATTCGAGGAGATGATTTGCCAGGATTTCGCCAGCTCAGGTCCCTACCCTACGTGTATCCTACCTTCGACCAAGGAGTCCACACCCCCGCTGACTACCATCCCGTTCACCGCGGCCCAAGTACCCCGTCCCAGTCGTACAGGTAGAGGTACCCATCATCCCCCAAACCCGCTTACCCCTTGCCAAATCCATCAGCGGCGTACATCACTCCCCCACCATTCCGGATATGCCGTCCCCGCTGTCCCTGCCCGAGTGCCACTATTCATTTCTCGCCCACGCTGTTTTCAATCGAGCCCCCCCACTCATCCGTTGTTCCCGCCATGCTCACTGGAGTGCCACTGCCCATCATCCTGGCACGTCACTCATCTGGTGTCCTTACTGTGAGCATTACTGCTCGCTGATCACTCCTACCATCTTTGCTCTCTGTCACCCTTGCTACGTTTTTTTTATGCTGCTGCTCACTAATCGCTCCCACTCTACTCGAGCATGGCGGTTGTTGGCCTCCCCCCGACATATCTATGACCGTAGCCCCAACACCCCACTGTGTTTAGCCGAGCACCGACACTTATTCGGAGTTCCTCATGATCATCCATATATGTTTTGTTGGCGGTGTCTTCATCATCATCGTCCTGTTGTACATGCGCGACTCAAAATATTGGAATGCGGCGCGTTCGATAGGCAGAACACGGTGTACGGTGGAATGAGCGTGATGCGTGGTATGATTAGCGCGGTGCTGCGCGAGAAACGGGGTGGGCAATACCATAGATGGCGGCCTTTCAGCTGACCGGTAGCACCAAGGGTGAGTGGCTCGTACGTATCCACCCCTCTTCTTCCAGCCTCATCTCTACCTTCTTCTCAGACTACACCATAGTAGGGTCCGACTCGGGACAAATTATTATCTTGGATCACGCCCAAAACCAGCGGTTTTGTCAGGTTGCATCAAGAAACCTTCGGAAAGTCTGGCGCCCGACGGATCGTCCCTGGGCAATACCTTGCCACCAACCCAAAAGGTCGCAGTGTCATGATCTCTGCGATAGAGAAGGCTAAACTCATGTATATTCTCAACTGAGACGCCGCCGCCAATCTGACGATCTCGTCGCCGTTGGAAGCACATAAAAACAACGCGATTATACACCACATTGGTCTTGACGTTGGGTTCAAAAATCCCCTGTTTGCTGCGTTGGAGGTCGATTACACAGGATCCGGTCAGGACCCAACTGGGGAGGCCTTCAACAATGCTGAAAAAGTCTGTTGTTCTGACATGCTCCCTTTTGGATATACACTCATACTGGTATCATAGATGCTTACTTATTACGAGCTCGACCTGGGCCTCAATCATGTTGTTCGAAAGTGGAGTGAACCCACTGACCCTCGCGCGAATCTCCTCGTTCAGGTCCCTGGAGGTCAAGTAGCGTCAACCGATCGATTTGATGGCCCCTCTGGCGTCCTTGTTTGCTGTGAAGATCATGTCATATATCGGCACATGGACAAGCAGCAACATCGTGTTCCCATACCGCGGTGTAGCCACCCACTTGAAGATCCTTCGCGAGGGGTCATAAGCACCGCTGCCGTTATGCATAAAATGAAGGTTCGTCGTTCGATGGCTCAGGGTGCCTCTGGCCTCAATGGCATATTAGGGCGCCTTTTTCTTCCTCCTTCAGTCTGAAGACGGGGACCTCTTCAAAGTTACAATAGACCACGAAGAAGACGAGGTCAGAGCACTAAAATCAAGTATTTCGATACTGTACCTGTGGCTAGCAGTCTCTGTATTCTTAAATCTGGCTTCCTTTTCGTCGCTTCTGAGTTTGGCAACCAGTGAGTTTAGGACCTTGTTTTGTAGTTGATGACTCACCTTGGCGTAGTTATCTTTATCAGTTCCAAAAGTTGGGCGATGATGATAACGAGCCTGAGTTTAGTTCGACGTCCTACCCCTCGTTTGGCATGGCTAATCCAACTGCTCCACTGCCTCACGCCCATTTTCGCCCTCGTCCTTTGGATAACTTGGCCATTGCCGACGAATTAGAATCATTAGATCCTATACTGGACTCCAAAGTGATGAACATCTTGCCGAACTCGGATACTCCACAAATCTTGGCAGCCTGTGGTCGAAGTTTCCGCAGTTCGTTCCGGATGCTGCGTCACGGTCTCGATGTAGAGGAATCCGTCAGTTCCGAGCTTCCAGGCATCCCGAATGCCGTCTGGACAACCAAACAGCGCGAAGAAGGTACGTGTTCGCTTATATTCATGAATGCATCGACTTGACCTCTTTCAGATGAATTTGACTCCTATATCATTCTCTCCTTCGTCAACGGCACACTGGTCCTCTCCATCGGTGAGACAATAGAAGAGGTCCAAGATACTGGCTTCCTTTCATCAGCTCCGACCCTCGCCGTGCAACAAATCGGCGCAGACGCCCTTCTCCAAGTCCATCCTCATGGCATTTGGCATGTTTTAGCTGATCGACGTGTCAATGAGTGGCGTGTTCCTAATCGTAGGACTATTGTCGCCGCGACCACGAACAAGCGTCAGGTGGTGGTCGCCCTAAGCTCTGCGGAGCTGGTCTACTTCGAACTTGACTTGGACGGTCAGCTCAACGAGTACCAGGATAGGAAGGCGATGGGATCAACAGTGCTTGCATTGAGCATAGCCGAAGTTCCTGAAGACCGTCAGCGAATGCCTTTCTTGGTGTGTCAAATGTGATCATGTGCCTCGCAGTAGCTGGAATTCTTTCGCTCATGACAGGCCGTTGGCTGCGAGGATCAAACAGTTTGCATTATCTGATTGGATCCGGAAAGCACCCTAGAGACGACGCCACCATCTTCCATTTGCATAGCTGCATCAATAAAACCCAGCCAACAATGTTTGTCAACATTGGCTTGCAACATGGCGTGCTTCTTCGGACGGTCCTTGATCCTTTGAGTGGGCAACTTACTGATACGCATACATGGTGGGTCCAGGTGTAGCACAGCTTTTCAGCTTCTAATCTCCCCCTCCCAGTTTCTTGGGGACGCGCCCTATCAAGCTTATTCGCGTCCATATACAGCAAAACCCTGCAATCCTTGTGCTCTCGTCGTGGTCGTGGATTAATTACACCTACCAAGACCTTATGCACTTCACTCCTCTGATTTTTGAGAACCTTGACTATGCTTGGAGTTTCTCTGCCAAACTTAGTCCCGAAGGTTTGATCGATATTACGGGAAGTGTTCTTCGGTGAGTATGCGTTCTTCAGCCGAGTCAAGAGTAGAGGTTGGGATGATACCTCTGAGGAGGGCGTGCCGAAAAGATAAATTTTACCGATTGTTCTTACTGAAATTGTTAACCTTATCTTCTGAGGAACCGTTATCACTAATGTCGGCCATCTTGGCATTTTCCAGATACCAAAACTTGGATGAAGCTCAAGTCAACGGCACCACGAGAACGAGGGAGAGGAGCAGCAGCAGTACCAGAAGGACAAGGGTGATGAGCCTGCATACGACGCGACGTCATCATCGAGTGGCTTGATTTATCTCCTTCACGAGTTTCGTGATTGATTAGGTCTTCTCGCGCCTCTCGGTCATCAAACAAATTGGTTCACGCCTCGCTTGTCACTCGTGCTCGGTCGTTCAACAAAATGGTTCCCCGCGCTTGTATGCTAGTGTCTTGTGTACTTGTCAATCTATGCTGTTTCGCATCTTGCATCGTCCGTCGTCCATCGTTCTCCCGGCAAGCAAGGTTTCCGCTGTGTCTAGCGGCATTTCCATTTCCCGAGTTAGTAATTCGATGACTAATATTATGAAGGTACTTTTCAACTTCACACCCTTGTTGACGTCTTGACACCAACCGACTACAACTCCATGACGGACTTCGTGAGCCGCTAAGAGGTAATCATGCTGGCGTCGGCCACAGGGCTGGGACTATAAAGAGGTAACCTGCTATTGAGACCTCCTTGAGGCACTTCTGAGCCTCCCGTTCCCTTCATCTTCTAGACGCGCCTTTCGGGCGGTCCTATGGCCCCTACTCATCACCGCCCTGATTCTTCCAATGCAAACCCATCTGAAGCTGCTCGGAGAGCTCGCCCAGTTCGCTCGACTGCTGGACAAGGCGGCTATGTTACCCAGCTGCAGAAGGCCGCCAACGCTATTGAACATACCCCTCACCAAGCTCGGCGATCGGGCGATCTTCTCAGCAACGAACCCATTAACCAGATGGCTCCTACTCTGCGTCGCAACAAGAAAATGTCTGGGAAGTGGTGGGCCGAAGTAAGCCTTGCAACAGGAACCTGTTTGTACACTAACACTGTTTGACCAGAGCGCTGCAAATGACAACACAAATTTTGACCCCTTTGACTCTGACAGCCAGCCAATCATGCAGTCAGGTCCGGAAGGTCGGTTCGGCTTTCAACCTCAAGCCCATGCGTTTGTTGGCAGGCAAACGGTGGAGGACTATGAAAGGGATCGCCCCAAGAACAGTTCATTGGCACGTAATACAGGCAAAGACAGCATTCGTCCCAAAGGGGTTTGTGATCATTCAGTCACTGTCTTCAAGCTCACAATGCATTTTCAGAAGCCAGGCGATGAGGATCGCAGTCTCCGGATGGATGTCGATGATACACGCAGTGGCTTGTTTGATTTCAACAATGAAGAGTGTAAGTCGGAACTGTTTCCGTGTTATTCATTCGTTAATCGTAATTGCAAAGATCAAGTGCCATTGGATCGCGAGGATCAGGTCATGAACGACCCACCCTCACGGAACGACACCCTAGTTCAACCACCGAAGTGCCATGTCCAGCATGCATCACAACGATTCAACCCGCCACGGCACGCAAGGGACTCCATCCAGTCCCACGTCCAGAATCCAGGACAATACCAGAATCGCGGCCTCCCCACACCACCAATCTCTCGCTCGTCTTCTACCCGGGTGGATGAGAACAATCTCGACCACGCGACTGAAGCCCGGAGCGTCGCACGCTGTGGGGATGAACTGGTCAGTAACCACATTATTCCGTGAGTAGTACTTAACATGTTACAGGCTGATACTGATTACGATGTACTTGGTGGCCACCACACAAATAACCGCCGGCGCAGGTCCCCCGATCCTCACTATCTTGCCAGTGTCCGAGATGGCACTTCCCGTCAGAATGGTCGCTGGTCGAAACGTCACCAGGCAGCCAACGACCAACCCTTAAGCCAATCCAAGTCAAGGATAGTCTTCTCCAGGTTACCAGCTTGGCAACTAACCAAACCCCAGGGAGTCAAGGGAAATGGAGCATAGGGAAAGGGAACATAGGGGGTGTTGGAATCAA